>CAUYON010169402.1:0-44230 GCA_963573935.1 Arctocebus calabarensis
ACAGCAACCTCCAATTCCTGGGCTCAAGCAAGTCTCTTGCCTCTGCCTCCCAAGTAGCTGGGACTACAGGCGCCCGCCACAACGCCCGGCCATTTTTTGGTTGCAGCTGTCATTGTTGTTTGGCGGGCCTGGGCTGGATTCGAACCCACCAGCTCAGGTGTACATGGCTGGCACCTTAGCCCGCTGAGCCACAGGTGCCCAGCCATGTCTGCATTTTGTATGTTAAATTGTTGACTCTGTTTTCAGGACTGTTGTTAAAAGCAGTAGGAGGAACTTTACTGCTCATAAAGGTCATTTTCTTTTTTTGTGATATCCTTAAGGAATTTAGTAAGCATGAAAATGTATATATCTTAAATTTGAATGGTCAGTTTGAAATTCAGAACTCCAGCTTTACTGAAAACGAAGACAATAAGTTTGCAGAATGTTTTTCTCTCACAGAGAAGCTCTGTTAATAGTTTGTTTCTTCTCACATATGGTTTACCTTTGAATGCTGTTAATACATCTCCAATTGAAATGCAAATACCCGGATGGACCGTGCAAGTGGTGTTTTTCAAACTTTAATGTGCATGTGAATCCCTTGAGGATCTTGGTAAAAACGCCAGTGCCGATTGCCTAGATCTGGGGTTCTGTATTTCTAACAAGATTTCAGGTGATGCCTATATTCCTGGTCCCTGGACCATACTTTTGAGTAGCAAGGATGTAGAGTCCAATCACTAAACTGCAAAGAAACATAGACTTGTGAATTGCAATTATAAAGCCATGTTCACATATTTAGATTTATTGGGATCAGTGAAAGTTTGTCAGCCAAGAAACAGGTGACAAGGACGGAGTGTCAATAAATGCTAGAACAGAGTCTGGGTTTGATAGCTTTATACAGGTCATAGTGGGCTGTTGATTTCTACTTAAATAAGGTTGATGATGTACTTAATGAATTTTAAGAAGTTGAGGCTTTAGGCTAAAGTGTGAAAAATGTACCAATGTACTCAGTTGATTTAAAAAAAGACAGTTTCCACAATTGAAATCATTTCTGCGTTTCGTCCTGTGCAGCTATGTATTACAAATGTTCTTTTCCCCTTCATGCAGAGTATGATCTCTTCCATCGTGAACAGCACTTACTATGCAAATGTCTCCGCAGCAAAATGTCAAGAATTTGGAAGATGGTACAAACATTTCAAGAAGACAAAAGATATGATGGGTAAGCAAAAAAAAAAAAAAAAAAAAACGGTTGCAGAGGGGGCTACACACCATTACATGTCATTTGGGGGTTTATCAAAGTCACATCTAAAGCCAGGTCTTTTGATTGCCCAATTAGAGATCAATTTAGAATGTTTCTTTGGGGGTGGGGAGTGGGTATGAGTATAATGAGATAATTAAATTCAATAAATGTTTGTGTTTAAATCAGCTAAGCTGACTTGGTTGTCAGACATGCAGGAAATCGAGGTGTGAGGAGGCGAGCTGTCATTTTTTAACATCTCAGTGAAGACCTAACCGGGCCTTGAATAACTAATATTAGCTGTGATTTCTCTCAGAGAGAAAGAATGCTTTTAGGTGTTTTGTTTTTGTTTGAGAGAAAGGAAAAATGCCCATTTTTAAGGGAACAAAACAGTATCAAACTTAACTAAATGTATCTATTTATAGTTTCCACAAATGAGATCAAGTGATTTTTGTAATTGTATCCGCCTGCTCCTCAGATACACTGTGGTGAGCATACTACTTTACCAGGAAAAAAATCAGTGCAGCATTTCCAAACTTTTAATTCCAGTATCACACCGTGTGAAGCTATCTTAACATGTAGCTTTAGGTCAATATGTATGATGCGGGAAAGACATTTAAATTAATCTGCAGTGTAAAATGGCAGATAAAAGTTGTATGTACCTTAAGCATTTAGATTATAGCCTGTCCCTTTTGAGCTTGTCAGTGTTCACCAAAGCAAACACTGTGATTAAGGTTAATGTTTTAATTTCTATTAGCATTTTCTTTCACATACTTATAGCTCCCATATTTTAAAATAATATAGGAATGGGATGTTCAATATGCACAGCATTAGGCCCTATTTTAAATCTGTCTCTGTTTACCTCCACTATATTCATTTAATAATAACAACGATAATTTTTCTTAAAGATTTTAAGAAACATAAGAACCCAAATCTCAAGCATGTTTTAGCTTTTAATATTTGAAGAAAAACCATCCATCTACCCAAACAGATTCTTTGCCTTTTATAGCTTAGGGCTGTAATGAAGACAATGCATCATTTTTGGAGTAATTGCTTGAATTACTATTCCATGTGAATGGCCCACTTGGGCTGATATCACGGGTAGAAATGAAAGTTTTTTTTTCCCCAATTCTTAGTTATATTCTGCATATTCTACATGTCAGTGTGTATAGCAATGTGATAAGTTCCTCTAGGTATAAAACCTGCATATTTAATGATAAGAGAAATAATGATTCAAATCAAACCAGCATCTGTGTATACACGGGAAGTCAGTGTCAATTGGGAAAGACGTGTACACATGCAGCTTTGTGTTTGGTCTCGCCAGTCAAGAGCATCACGCCAGTTTCCTTCCCGTAACAGCAAAGCATTTACACACTTACAGCTGATGCTCAGATAATCCACCTGAGTGAGCAAAGGGAAAAGCATTCATCCTGGGTAGGTGGGAATAAATCGCAAAATCTTAATAGCATCATCTACCAGAGAAATTTCCCACCTCTTACTTGAAAGATTATCTTTAGTATCTGGTGATAGCAGGAGCTTCTTGAAAAATTTTTGGGTCTTTGCAACACTGGGTATACTGATTTGCCATATTATAAATCACTTGCTTTATTCAAAAAAATATTTTCAGGTGCACCTACTGTTCCTGATGGTTAGAATTAAATGAAACAAACCATCTAATATATTTAACACACTATGCAGTGTACACTCAGTTATTATTACTTACCATTATGCTCATTTTTTAATCCCTTTATTGACTATATGTTTATAGTCATTGGTAGATAAAAATTGAACATTCTGTGTCATCTTTTTCCCTTTCACAACTTTTGCCTGGAGTACAAAATTTAATATATATCATGAGAAAGTATTTTTAAATTCCTTTTCTTTAGTTGCTTATTATCATAAGCTTATTTTCTTAGCTCACTGTTTCTTGTTTCCATTAAGCAAATGACATTCTTCTAGAAGCCATTTTAAAATAAACATCATTGCTTATGAGCCTTCTCAGGGTAATAAGTGAGAGTGAATAACTAGGAACAAAGAATTCAAATATAATTGATTTTATGTCTTAAACTTAAACCACATTTTAAAAAATGAAATCAAAGGTGGTGTTCTACTTTCAGAATTTGTGGAATTATTCAGAGGAGGAAAATCAAGGCGCAGTCTAGTGAGTTTCATCTGGAAATTGTCTTGGTTTCATTGGATCTTCCCTGGGCCCTGTGCCTACTGTGCTGCTGTTATTTAGGAAGTGATCAGAAATCTCTATCAATGCCCATCATTGTTGACTGAATACGATTTTACTTTTTGTTCACTTTAGTTGAAATGGATAGTCTTTCTGAACTATCCCAGCAAGGTGCCAACCATGTCAATTTTGGCCAGCAGCCGGTCCCAGGGAACACAGCTGAGCAGCCTCCGTCCCCTGCACAGCTCTCTCACGGCAGTCAGCCCTCCGTCCGGACCCCTCTTCCCAACCTGCACCCTGGGCTTGTGTCAACGCCTATCAGTCCTCAATTGGTCAACCAGCAGCTGGTGATGGCTCAGCTGTTGAACCAGCAGTATGCAGTGAATAGACTTTTAGCCCAGCAGTCCTTAAACCAACAATACTTGAACCACCCTCCCCCTGTCAGTAGATCTATGAATAAGCCTTTGGAGCAACAGGTTTCAACCAACACAGAGGTGTCTTCCGAAATCTACCAGTGGGTACGTGATGAACTGAAACGAGCAGGAATCTCCCAGGCAGTATTTGCACGTGTGGCTTTTAACAGAACTCAGGTCAGTTTTGTTCTGTTCCTAAATGCTTCTGCTCTCTTTTCCCTTTTATCTCTCTTCTTTTTTCACTGGCATCCATTCTAATGATCATTCTTTTGCTCTGTACTAATATTTTATCTTTCTCTTCATGTGATAAAATTGGCAATTCCTGGTTGTTGTCTTAATTTTATTAATCCTTCCCCTGTGAACATCCTCCTGTATCAAAGGAAAACTGTGCTCAGATAGGTCCCATTTGAGAGACATTGAAAAAATAAATATAAAAAAGGTCTCAGGGTAGCATTACTTACACTTTTATATGATGAAATAAAGAAACTGTAGGAAAAGGTTAAGAAAAGTTTTCATGACTTGGGTAAGGCAGGGATTCGAGGTTTCTAGCCTAGTGTCATTTTCCTGTTACCACCCATCTCAAACCTGAGTATATAAATGAACCTTGTTGAAGTTTTTCTACATTTTTTAAAAAACACTTTAGAAAGGGGGCGGTGACTGTGGCTCACAGGAGTAGGGTACTGGCCCCATATGACAGAGGTGGTGGGTTCTAACCCAGCCCTGGCCAAAAAAAAAAAAAAAAAACTTTAGGGCAGCGCCTATGGCTCAGTAGGTAGGGCGCCAGCCCCATATACCAAGGGTGACAGGTTCGGACCTGGCCCTGGCCCTGGCCCGGGCCAGTTGCTGTTTTGCTGCAACTGCAACAAAAATAGGTGGGCGCCTGGAGTCCCAGGTACTGGGGAGGCTGAGGAGAGAGAATCACCTAAGCCCAAGAGCTGGAGGTTGCTGTGAGCTATGACAGAACAGCACTCTACTGAGGGCAACAAAGCAAAACTCTGTCTCAAATAAAAAAAAAAAAACCACTTTAGAAAGCATTTCTGGCATTTAATTTTAAGCAGCCATTTTTGAAAAAAAATTGTATGAGTTATAAAATTTTTTAAGCTTTTTCCTCATGTTATTGGTAATGCTGTTCTAAACCTTATTCTCTAGACAAGAGATGAGCAAATTTTATTTTGTAATAGATCAGAAAATCAATATATTAGTCTTTGAAGGTCATAAAATCCCTGTCACATTGTAGAGTAATAAGTATCCACAGACAATAAACGGTGTAGGTGTGCTGATGTTTCAGGAAAACTGTTTACGAAACAGGCCATGGAGTAAGTTCAGCCTGCTGGTCTTACTTTGCAGATTCATTTTTAGGCTCTCCTGAGTTTGGCATAGAACCCTAGCATTCATATCTTTGTCCTCCTGGGCAAATTCCTGTGAAGATACTATCCGTCAGCTTAGAAGATGTTTCAGAGGGACATAAAGAAAATGTGATACATGATATGAGAAAAGTCATAAGAAAAAGAGTTTTGAGAAACCCTAAACAAATTGATTCTCTTAAATCATGAATGAGAGGAATTTTTTTCTTTGTTTGGAAACTGCTATGATCTATATCGTGTTTATTTTTGGCCTAGGCACATTAAAGAAACAAAAACATGTAGCTTTGATTTGTACAAAGATGTTCTGTCTCTTTAACTTTCTTGCTTTACCACTGTTCTTTCTTTTGTCAGTTTATTTTTGGGTTTTGGACTGACTCATACTTTCCTTTCATATATTAGTTATTTTGTTTATTACATGATTATAAGAATAAAATTTTGGTACAAAAATAATCTAGTATTAATTCCTTGTTGGCAGAGTTTCCATACCTAGGAGAATCCCAGCTGTGACTTATTTTTGGCTTGCCTTAACTAGACTGGGAGTTAGGAGACCTGACAAAGCCTTTAATTCAGTGTTTGTTTTCAATTTCTTCATCTGTTTTTTTGTACATCTTTTGTCTATTTTTAAAAAAGACAGTTGCGCAAGGTTATGCCTCAGGTTAAAATTGTATGGTTTTACCTGGTTCCATATTTTTATAGCTGAAAAGCTGTCTTTTTCTTTAGCTGGTAAACTTAATATGACAGTTATATTCATTTGGGTGTAATTACCAAAAAAAATGAATGAATGAATCAGTAGCTTTCTAGATATTCCTGTATCTGGTAGCATTCTGTGTTATTGTAAATACAGTAACTACTAGTAGGTCTTAACACTAAGCAAAGAAAACAGGTCTCTATATAAAAGTCAATATGCTTGTTAAATTTGTTAAATTGAGTTTAAAAATCCCAAAAGACTAGGTGTGGTGGTTCACTGCTGTAATCTCCACACATTGGGAGGCTGAGGTGAGAGGTTGGGAGTTGAAATCAGGAGTTCAAGGTCAGCCTGGAAAATACAGTGAGATCCCATCTCTAAAAAAAAAAAAAAATTTTTTTAAATTAGCCAGGTGGTATGGTAGCACTTGCCTATAGCCTATGTGGGAGACTGAAGCAGGAGAATTACTTGAGCCCAGGAATTCAAGGACACAGTTGCCTATTATCACACCACTGCACTTTAGCCTGGACAACAGAGTAAGAACCTGTCTCTATGAAAAAAAGAGAAAAAAAGCCCCAAACACAACATAGACATAGACAAAAATGACGTATATTTTTACCGATAAGTGTTTTTAAAATTGAGCAAATAAAAGGCAGGATTTTCTCTCTTTTTATACCATATTAATCTCTTTGAAAAGAATCAGCTCTATGGTTAATGGTTAACATCATAAACAGTGACTTCATTTTTCTTAGGGTAAGTAAAGAATAAAATCTGGTACAACTTGATATAGATACCTCTTTATTAATAATAGCACATTTAGAAAAAGGTCATTACCAAAAATTATTTAGAGCTCTGGGTTACAAATAAATAGTTTTAGTTTTAAACCTTTATATTGATAATTAGAACTCATCAGTAGAAATAGATGCTGGGCCATATTTGAAGCTGTTTTATTATAATGAGAGTAATTTTCTATGTATATTTAAATGTTCACTCTTTGAGAACTAGCTTTTACACATGCATGCATGTGTGTATTTTCAGTGGTCATACTTAGAAACCACACACAGCTGCATTTATTTTAATGATTATGCATTCATATGAATGCATGTAGTGTGTTTATTTCAAAGTGTATGCATTTCAATAAAAGCAGGTGCAGAGAGAGAGTATGGTGTGAGTGTAGAGTATGAAAATACACATGCTTATGCATATGTATGGACAGGGAGTTTGCGAAGTTGAATCGCACATCACACATTTGTGTGCACTTATTACAAGGTGCAGTCCCAAATCCAAGTTAAAAAAAAAATTCACATAAAATGTGTACATACAAATGCAAAGTTATGTGATAATGGTCAGATGAAGGCATTATAATCTATAAACAACATGGTGAAAACATTAAAATAATAGATACTCTTGTTATGAATTGAGAATCATTTTTGTCATTGACAGCTATGTATAACTTTAAAATACCTTGTCTTATATTTTAACCCTTAATTGAGAATTTTCTCATATTAATAGGGTCTGCTAAATTAAAACATAACCCTTAAGATTGTCACATCTGACTATTTTTTTAAATCTGCCTTTTCTGAAAATTTATGGTGAAATTTATATAATTACTTGTTTTAAGAAATTTTCCCTTTTCTGAATTGATGGGCATCTGTTCTTTAATTGCTATTGAAGATTATCAGCTTTCAACGTATGTCATTCATTCCGTGATGCCTACTTGATGTCTTTCTAATGGAAACCTATAGCTAAAAGTAATTGCCAAAGCTTCTTGATTTATACTTTTTAGTTCACCTCTCTGTGTTATTGCTATTTAAAGGTTGTGACACATGAAGATATATTCTTTAATGCCTTTTGGTTTTTAAAAAAGATAAAACCCAGAGTTTATCCTGATCCTTCTCTGTAGCTTTCTCCCCTTTTTCTCTTCCTTTCTCTTGTGTTTGGCGCACTTTATTTTCCAGTAAAATAAAGAATGAAGATGGACTATTCAAAACTGATAACAGTAATGGACCATCATGTAATGTTTTATTGAATTTGAGTTCTGTAAATTATGTAGTGGAGAGAAATTTGCCTGCTTAAGTATAACAGAAATTGCCACTGTGTTCCTATAATTCTTCACAGTGTAATTTAAGGAAAGTCCACTATCCGTATCACTATTGAATAAAAGGTAAAAAGGTGCTATTACCCCAACATGACAGCTCTCGATTAGCCTACCAAATGACAGAGATAAATGTGCCTACTTACAACTTACTTGGCATGAGTCCAAGGTAGTGGGTGGAGTTTGAAAATAGTTTTCCACCTGAACATGTGATTAAAAATTCACCAAACAACAGGTAGCCTTGAAGAGTATTCTATGTATTTTCTTTTTTAGGAGGGAGGTATCATCAAATCGTATTCTCTTTCTGAGGGCTTTGAAGTACCATGAAGCTGATAAAATCTATTTGAATCAGTGATTATGTTCAAAGAGGAGACAAACGGGAGGCCAGACAGGCTTTTTGTTCAGATTGGCAGTCTCTTTCGCTTATCTGCTGTTTTAAAGAATTCATAATTAGCCTTTGGAAGTACTGATCATATTTATTGAAGGTTTTTTTCTTTCTTTTATAACTACTAATGAATTTTACTTGTAATAACTTGTAAACTCTTTTTGGCATGTAAAAACAGCTAGAAATCCATCAGTAAATTCATTCTTTAATTGAAAAACAGGAGAATTCACACTTAACCACTACTATGTAATGACCATGCAGAAAATTTTATGTTTTGGTATCTATAGCATGCATATAATTTTTTTGTAGGATGTGCAGTCCGAAGGAAAGGCAGTTTCTCCTTTCCAATAAAATTAACATTCATGAGGTGCTAGTAACTTCCCGCTTGACTAACAACAGTTTTGCTAAAATTTAGTCCAACAAATTTATTGAGCACCTATGATGCAAAGTATCCCTGGTATTGTTTTAATCCTGGTGGTTCAGCACAAGTAAGGTACACAATGGCCTTGACATACTATTTTTTAGCATGAAGGAGAATTTTTGGTAAGAGGCCCCTTTTACCGTACACTATGGGAGGTTACTACTATTGACCTTGGCAGTTCTGTTCCTTATATTCAACTGTTTGAAATAGAAGTGGGGGCCACATATCTTGAATCCTAAATGCAACTCTTCACGTAATAATGGCCTGAACAGGACTGGGGGAACTTGCATACCTAAATCTAGGTTCTGAAAGTAGTCATTTTGCATCCAGAATTATTCTAAAGTGACTTAATTTTTTTTTTTTTTTTTTGGTAATTAACACTGATCAAATGTTTTCTAACAATATTTTCAAGCATTTCCACCAGGGGGCACTCCCCTCATTGGAAGCTCTGGGCCAAAAAAAAAAAAAATGTTTTTAAAAACACCTGAGACCATCTACACTGGCTGCTTTAAAGCTCTTTGAGTACTTCAGGATTTGAAACATCACTTCAGACCATCAACATATTTCAGGCGGAAAAAGTATACTTTTTCCAGTAGAATAATTAATTTAAATGGAAATAAAATGTTTTGCCCCTAAAACACTTGTATGCTCAAGTGCGAAGTCACACCAACATTGAAATATGAGTGGAGAAATTATTAAATTCTCTCCTGAGTGACGTGCTATCTTCTGCTTTAAGCCATCCAGGGATGACTTAGCTTCCTTTCATGTTAGCAAGACTTGAGAAAGAATATTATGTGTTTTTTGTTATTTGATTTTCTCGTTATAGGTCTTTGCTGCCTCAGGAAATATTTTTGATAGAAATATGTGATACATTACTTTAAGATTTTTAAATGCCTTATTTCAAGTTTCCCAAGTATAATAGCATCCTGAGTGTTTATAGAATATCTTTCATCCTCACCTATTTTTTTGATTGTTAAACAATTAGTGTAGCCAAACATTTCACAAAATGCCATATAACTTTTCACTGAAGTTATACTATGAATGCCAATAATTACCATTAGAATTTTCCTGTGAGTAACATACCTTGTTCTTAAGTTTCTGTTACCTGTTTGTGAATTTTTCCTCTTGTGGTTCAGTGCACATAACCTATCGAACGTTTTCATGGTAGGCATTGTGCTGGAATGACAAAAATAAATACTAGATTTTACTCAAGGAATTTATAACATTACATTTATGTATACTGAATGTTTGTATCTATGCCACTATCTCTGTGTATTTGATATTTATTGCTTTGCCAAGAGCATTTTTAAATACATAACATTTGGTAGAGAGGGGTAGAGAGCAAGGGCTATTTAATTACACCTATTTTCAGAATTTTTTTGTTAAGACCTGTATATTTTGGTTCCAAAATGACACATCAGGAACACAGTCAATCTAATTAGTTGGCCGTGTGCAAATTAAATAGCTGGATGATTGACTGCCTGTTTGACTGAATTTTAGTTAAATTGACTCAATGTTTTGCTCTCATGAGACCCAGTTGCAGCATCACTCCTTAGTATCGTGAATGAAAGGGCGTGCGTCCTTCATTTTTCAGTCACATTTCCTAGGATAAAACCAAAAGTTCAGGTCTGATTTCCCTGCTTTGATTTCAGTAGACCAAGTGAGAGACCACTTTATAATTGACTGCTAAGCCTCTTGCTATTGTCAGAGGTTCTTTTTAAATACCAGCCACAAATCATTTTAACAGGTGGACAGTGCTTTTATACCTTCAGCACCCACCTGTTATATTTAGGCAGTATGATACCTTATTCTTGAGGAATTGGGAACCAGGAAAGGTTCTAGGAAACCATGAAGAAAACCAATTGTTACAACCTTGCGGATCCATCGTTTTGACATGACACCTTACCTTTCTTCCCCCAGTGGACCCTTTAATCATTTCTGCAGGTGATTGGAAAGTGGATTTGAAAATTATATAGAAATGTTCACAGAATTTTACTAAGAGCTATGTTGTGAGAAGACGATATTCTGGCTAAGAAACCAAATGTGTCTTGGTATTCCAAGTGTTATGTCATGCACAATATTGAGTAGACAAGCTGCTTTGCCCTTAGAAAATGGACAAAAATATTTTAATACTTTTGTTTTATATTATTCCTTAACCCTTCTTTCAAAACCACCCACTTTTGAAAGAATTCTTCTAAAATTTATAAGAATGGTTGAACATTAATGTTTTATTTGTGGGGGAAAGACACCTTAAAAAGGTTTTATAATGATTTGTAAATTTCTTCTATTACTGTAATTTTTAATCCCCAAGAAATGTGATAATCACAGAATTTGACAGCACATATATTCTTTTCCTTGGCATGCTATATTGGATTTTTGCAACGTAGATAAGTGGTTTTGTATTTCAGGTTTTTCTGTGGCTTCTGAAGTTCAAAATTTTAACCTGTTACCTACCAGTATCAAAAAACAAGAGAGTATTGAGAATGATTTGGAACAGTCACTGTGGTTTCCTTGAATGGTAAATTGAACGGGTCACCTGGTGTCATTTTTTTGGATAATTTTAAAATTAAAGAATAACTTGAAACGTTGCCTAGGAAAATATAGCATATATCTTAGGTAATGCTTTAGTAACACTCTTTTTTTCTAATATGTTACGATTCATTTTTCTAGTATTTTCTTCAAAAGCTCTACTTCTATAGAAATAGCTTTGTATCTTTACATATTGGGCTGTTGGCATTCCAATGCCTTTGTCTAGGCAGCTTGAGAACTATACAGTTCAATGCTGTTGTATTATGAGGATTTCATTTATTCTTAACTTCCCTGGATCTCTGTGAAAGACTTCATGGCATGTTAAGCTACTCAAAGGAAGGAGACCAATTAGGCAGTTTCAGTTTATGTTATATGTAAAGCAGATGCTTAATAAAATTAAGACTACAATTGAGGCTCTCTTCTCCACTACTTCAATTGTAACTAATATATTCCTATGCAGAATTAATGCCTCTGACTGTTCATTTTCTAAACAGAGTGGGAAAGAAAAGGGAAGCGGGATCACCCTGTGCCTCTTATTCCCTGCAGGGCTTGCTTTCAGAAATCCTTCGAAAGGAAGAGGACCCCAAGACTGCATCCCAGTCTTTGCTGGTAAACCTTCGGGCTATGCAGAATTTCTTGCAGTTACCAGAAGCTGAAAGAGACCGAATATACCAGGACGAAAGGGAAAGGAGCTTGAACGCTGCCTCAGCCATGGGACCTGCCCCCCTGATAAGCACACCGCCCAGCCGACCTCCCCAGGTGCAGTCTCTTTTTCTTCCTTGCCATTCTTCTGTTTTTCCTTTCCTTATTTTAATGTTTGAGAAAGAATATCAATGAAAAATTAGATAGACATATAGATTTAGAGTTTAAAAACAATTGTAGAGTTGCTTGAGGAGAATTGGGTCCCAAATCACTAATTCTGATATAAAAACAATAGGCTATGAATTAGAAGAAAGAAAATTGCTTTGTGTTGCTTCATTCTTTGTGTTCTTTGGGGGTGAAGTGGTCTTTAGATGGGGTATTTGTCCCTACTATGGTTACTAAAGTAAAGAAGTATGTTAAGTTCAATAGGAAAAAAAAAGAATAAAGTCAGTTTTATCCTTATCAGTTTTAGAACTGCCGTTTGAATAGTAAATAAATAAAAATAAATAATTGCATTTGTATGTATGCTTTCCAATACAAACTGCAGCTGGTACCAATTACACATCATCTCATTCGTAATCTTTCATAATTAAGTTTAATACAATCCTTGAAGGCAGCTTTAAATGGGGCTGATAAGGAATTCTGTCCATCTTCCCAGAAATGGGCACATTTTCTATTTCTCTAAATGTTTCACTTTTTAGGAAGGAAAAAAGTCACCTTCCCAGGTAACTGGTATGTACATCTGTATTGTTATTTTTTAATTAAGTTTAAAAGGAAACTTCATAACTATTGTAAGAATTCAAGAAATTAATTTTCCATACAAACTATTAGATAAATGGTGGTTTGTAGATAAGACTCAAAATCCACAAATATATTTTCTTAAATGGTTAATTTATAGCAAACACAACTCTTAAAAAATAAGGTCAGATAAAACTGGATAAATACTGAATATATATGGCAAATTCAGAGTATTCATATAACATAATGTCATAATGAAATTATATGTTGATGTTAATTCCTTTTCATCAATAGTAAAAAGTAATCATGTATTTCCAGATTTAGAAATCTAGAAATATCCTATTTAACACCAGTATTTTGTAAATAAGAAATAGATCTTCAGCCACTTGTTGAGGGTCTTAAAGTATTTAACATAGCGTTCTGAAATAATTATTTTTTAGAAACATCACAAAAATCCATTTGATTTTATGAAAATCAGTCTGGTCTTGATGTCTACAGGAGCAGACTGTAAGGAAATCATTGATGTAATTGTGAATAACAAAGTCGTGTTTCTTTAGGAGAAAAGAATCCCATGTATATACTTACACACATCTGCCTGCTTACGCACACACAATTACTGAGTTTGATCTGTAAAGCTGCCTATGAAACATTTCCTAAGATACAGAGTGAGGAACTCTTTATGTTTATATATGACTTGTAAGAATGATTATTCAGAAAATGATTATTATTTGGATTTGGTTTAATACTTTTTGTGCTGTGTTTAGTTTTAATACACACATCTTTATTATTTTGCTACTGTTGTCATCACTGATGGGGTCTCCGGGGAAAGAATTATTTTACCTATCACTTAATCTACAATTCTAATAAAAGAATGGCTAACTTAAGACCAATATGAACTTTAACATCAAACTTTTTTTTTTTTTTGGTAGAGACAGAGTCTCACTTTATCGCCCTGGGTAGAGTGCCGTGGTGTCACACTGCTCACAGCAACCTCCAGCTCTTGGGCTCAAGCGATTCTCTTGCCTCAGCCTCCCGAGTAGCTGGGACTACAGGCGCCCGCTACAGCGCCCGGCTATTGAGCATTTATCTTGTGCTAAATGTGCTTCATATCCTTTTTTGACCGACAGCAACCTTGTGAAGTACATGTTATGTCTGTTTTATACAAGAAGGAAACTGAGGCTAAACATTTAAGTAAGCAACCCAAGCCTTGGTGGCCTGCACATTGTACAATTATGATTGTACACAGGTTTTCTGACTCTGAAGCTTGTGTTTATAACAACTTCAGAAGTATAACACTACGATGAAGATCTCTTTTTTTATATAACATCCTGGGATTACACTTACAGTACTCCTTAATGTAATAGGTAAAAGTGTTTTGACATATTGCCTTCAGCTTGAGGGGGAACAAGACAATTTAACAGAAATAAACATAGTATATCAGGTATAAATTTACACATTACCACTCAGGGGCACAGAAATATACGTTTTAGTTTTCTATACCTCAATTCCATTTTGTTTTCAGGTTCCTTTAAGCTACGCAGAGCAGACAACTTATTTTATGGGGCACTGGTATATGCAGTCCAAACTAGTTGAATCTTCAGTCAAATGCTATTTTAGCCACTCTTTTAGTTCGAAGCATCTTTGCTTTTAAGCGAGAAGGCAGTATTTCTAGGTTCTGTTAACTCACTTTTATCCATCCCTTTTCTTTCTCTTTGTGCCATTGAGTTCGAGAAAGAGCTATGACCTGTAATCGTGCAGGGGACGGGTGTCTCTGATTGGCATGGAGCTTCTGGAGTCTTCCTGGTCACCATTGGCTGTGAAACTTGACTTAGGGCTTGTTCAATATTTGCTACAGATAAACGCGTTTCAAGACTCTGAACCTTTTTCATTCTAACTGTAGGTATATTTCAGTGAGTTTTAGCCTTTATCTATGTCCCTCATTGGAATATGTAGGATCTACTTAATCTGCTACAAGCCATGAAGACTTGGCCAATGGAGGAATAAGAGAACCACCTCAGTCATTCTCTTTGTCTTGTTATACCACATCTTTCTTTCAGCTCTGCTATGACTGTCTCCTTACTGTAAGCCCAAAACCAGGGAGTTCAGTCAGCTGAACACAGAAGCAGCATCTAACCCTTGCATTGTTCCTTCTAAAACCTCTCTGTGTTCCTTCCTCTCTGTTTCCCCATGCCCCATGTCTCAGGCTGGGAATAACTTTTTTTTTTTTTATTTACGGGAGGAATTTTATTTAGATCGTATCCCAACTCCTTCTTGCTCTATAGTTATCCATTGATTCTTTGCTTTGTGTTATATAAAAATCCAGCTTCCTGCGTTTTCAGGGAACACTTTTATTCGAAGGCTTGTTTTCAATAATATTGTTTAATTATGTATCTATGAAAGTCTGCTTTGATGAAATAAAAATTAAGAAACAGTTCCCTTATTCTTGGTTTGTCTATCTAGTGCTGGAAGCAGTTACAAATGCTTTGGCTATAATTTGTTGATGAGCAGAAAAATTCTTATGGCAACTGGAAACAATTAGAAGTCCCAGGGAGTCCAGAGAACTAGCTCCACTAAGACTTTTGTTCACCTTCTGCAGTGCAGAGTTTTCACTGGAAAAATGAATGCTCCATCTCCACCAATATTTTCCACCTGCTCTTGTACATTGGACATGCATGTAAATGTATTCTGTGACTCATTCTAACCAGTGAAATGCAAAAAAAAAAAATATTGTATGTCAGTTCCAGAGTGCCATGATTAATACATGGGTGTGCCTTCTTTGTTCACTAGCCAGATGTTAACATTAATGGTGCCCCCCTAGAGCCCTGTGTTAATATTGGTTGGTTTTCTAACAGCTTGGTTCTCTACAGAACTGTGTGAAGAGGACAATCCCTGCCCACCCTCCTGTTGGTGAAAAGTACACTTGTCTTGTGCATAGTCACTTGAGATTTTTGCGTTCATTTCTTATATCAGCCAATGCTACTTCAACTAATAAAGGGGGAGGAGTAAAGAGACTTTGGCATAATATAGTTTAGAAATATTATTCCTTGTTCCAAAAGAATCAAAGAATATTCAAAAAGAAAAGAAAAAATAAATCATTCCCTTCACTATTTATTTTTGGACTGTGCGTACCTAATATATCTGATGTTGGTTATAAATCAGGAGTTGGCAAACTCTGGCCTGTGATCTGATTTTGTATGGCTTGTGGGCTGAAAATAGTTTTTGCATTTTCAAAAATCTGTAAAAGAGAAAACAAAACAGAAGAATAAATGGCAGAGATCATTTATGGCCTACACAGGCTGAAACATTTACTGACTGGTCCTTTACAGAAAATTTGCTATAAGCCTAAACTACACGGTATAAAGAAGACTTCTTTTAATATAAAGGATTGAATATTCTATCCTTGGTTGGGCTGTGATGTTATGATTTAGAACTTTGAAATTGATAGGAGCTCTATAAAAATAGTGCACTTGACCTAATAGCACTAGCGGAAAAGTAGAAAGATTTTCTCAATCTTCATTTCTTATGTCTATAGGACTAAGGACAGCTTGACTTGTTCGTATAATTGACTGATTATTTTTGAAGCTGATAGTCAATTTAGTACTATCCAGACACAGCCAGAGAGGAGGAACTGTTTCATTTTTGTTTATTTTGGATTGGTGGCTCCCTAAACCAAGGCCAATGACTCTTGGATTTATAGGGTGGATGAAACATTTTCAACACTTCAATAGGAAAAGAAATTCTCTTGAGACTTGAGTAGCTGGAACACTGTAATGTTCTTTTTTCCTTCCATTTATAACCTCAGCAAAGCCAAGCACATTTGTCCAGCATAATCTAGATTAACCACCGGGATCTAAATATATTATAAATATGTGATTTGGGGTAGATTTGCAGCCAAACCTCATTTTATCCTCCTGAGTAAGTAATAATAATTAAGAGGTTGTATTTGTGGCTTCCTAGGGGGACCAAAATCAAGACTGTGCTATGATTAAGCCTCTGCTTATGCTAGGTGCCAATGAGCAAGAATTGTTTAAGTTGGCAGATTTTAATGCTTGCATAAATATTTTTGATTTTCCTGCCACTAATTATTTTATTGTTAAGTTGGATCCATTGGAATGTAATTATCTATTGCATAATACTTTTTATATGTGGGTCTCTAGAAATTTGCTGCTTCCATGGTGCTGAGTGAGAGCCTGCTGAGCCTTCTTAATGATAAGACTTTCTTTGACACACTTTGGTTTATCCTCTTTTCCCTAGGAACTCTTTGACAATCATTTACAAAATAATAAAATCCAAGTTTAAGCTGTTTATCTACAAGATAGGCTTTTTTTTTTTTTCTTCATTTGGCCCTTATTCATTCTGTTGCAGTCATGATGGTAGTGGGTCCCTGAGTGGGGAGAAGCCCACTCGGTGGAGGTAATGGGAAACTTCACCAAGAGATGGCACTGAGAGTTCAATTTCATTTTAGTTGCGATTGTGACATTTTAAAGTTTTTCCAGGGTAACAGACCAATGGAACTCTGATTTATGTTTCGTAATCAACACCACCCTTGCACTTGTATTTTATATCCTTCTTTGTTTTAGATAGTTATATAGTTTTCTTTGGCTCTGAGACTCTGGAGTTATTAGTTCACTGGATGGGGGAAAGTAATGTCTCTCTTACAATTTGGTTCCTAAGAATCTAGTATAGTGCCTGGCATCTAACAGAAATTTACTGAAAGAAATAGTAAACGACATCTTTCTTCTGCTGTGGCTTCTGAAAGCCTTATCAAAAATGATATGTTACCTCTCTGAAGTTCATTTTATACTTCTGGAAATTAGGTGGTCTGTCAATTTAAATGTGTACCTTCTGATTGATTTATTTTACCTATTCAGTCAAATAGCAAGTATTTATTATGTGCACAATGACTGCTTTCTAAAGTTCAAATCCAGTTGAAAATACTTCTGATCTCACAGAGCTTGGTTTGTATTGTGAGAGAAAGAAAGAAAAAAAAATCACAGGAGTAGAATGTGCTAAAGAGAAAGAAAGCAGAACTCTGAGAATGAGGGTCACTGGGGGAGGCTTTAGGTGGCTGGTGGCTTAGAGTTCCATCTCTAAGGAAGCAGCATAAGCTGGTTATGCAGAAATGAGGTGAAAAACATTCCAAGCAGAAGGAGCAGTGAAGGCAAAGTTCTCACCATAGGAATAAGAATGGTACATTCAGGCCGGGTGCAAGGGCTCATGCCTGTAATCCTAGCACTCTGGGAGGCTGAGGCAGGTGGCTCGCCTGAGCTCAGGAGTTAGAGACCAGCCTGAGTAAGACTCAGTCCTACTAAAAATGGAAAACAAAGCAAAACAAAACCAAAAACTAGCTGGGTGTTGTAGCAGGTGCCTGTAGTCCTACCTACTGGGGAGGCTGAGGCAAGAGGATTGCTTGAGCCCAGTAGTTTGAGGTTGCTGTGAGCTCTGACACCATAACACTCCACCCAGGGAGAGAGTGAAGGAGTGAGGCTCTTGTCTAAAAAAAAAAAAAAGAAAAATAACATTCAGAGAAGGCCAATGGAGCCAGAGTATAGGGAACAAACAAAAAGTTGAAGCTTTGAGCAGAATTTGGAGATGAGTGGGTGTCAGAGTAGAGAGGGAACAACCTAAAAATAGCATTAATAACTCATCCTGAAAACATTAGTGAAAATGGTATTTGAAAAGCATTCTTGGGATAAAGGACAAAAGGTTAAAAATTGATTCATGATCTTAGCCCATCTTCTACATTAATACCCTGAAATCAGGACAAACCTTATAGCTAAGCCTGGGGTATTGCATGAAATATCCTTAAAGAAGAGCTAGGAAATAAAAAAAGAAAAAAATTCTATAGCATTTAATCCAAAATGGATTCACAGGGGAAGGTCTTTCTTCTTGAAATCAATTATATTTTACAACGTGTTCTTCTCCCTGGTGCTTCCACTGCTCATGATGCCTGACTTCATTAAAGAAGGCAGGAAACAGAATTTTCTGTGATATGCAGGTAGAATTATATCTTCTGAGCTGGAGCTAATTGTTTTGATGAAAGCAAAAACACAATATAACAGCGTATGAGAAAGAGATCAATGCTTGCACACTGGCCAAACTGAGAAAGAAAGAAAACAAAGAGAAAAATAACACAACATCACAACACATTGTTTTACTGGTCACATTTTGTTTACGTGACACATACAACGAGGAGCAGACAGCGTGGCTTAATGACACATCAGAGTGCCATGTGGGAAAATCCTCACTGGAGCTTTGTGCATTTGTCTGTGTGTGGTGAGTGTGTTCTCAGGCAAGTTGTTTGCTTTATCTTTTACTATCTTGGTTCCCTCAGTTTATAAAATGGACACAGGTATGTTTATTAAGACTCTATCTCAAGGAATGCCGACTGAATATAGTTCAGAAAAGACATGAAATAACAAACCAAATTTTTACTGGCTCTTCTTTTCAATAATAATAATAATGATAGTAATAACAAAAACTCAGTGTAAACCAAGCACTGTTTTGTAGGTGTCAAAAAATTGGGATGTAATTTTAGCTCTCTTCCAGTAAGAATGACTGTTTGATCAAGTCTTCTCTATTCTGGGAGGCCCACTAAGAATAATTGGAAATTCATCAGATCAACACTGAAGCCCTTCTCTGTTCTGAGGATCTGTGATTCGAAATATGCATTCATGCTTAATGTTTTTCCTATGTATTTTGCCTGTATAACCACAGGGATCAATGATTTATCTCCCAGATAAACTCCTGATAATTTGTAACCAAAGGAGGATAGGAAGTGATTATAAAAGAAATAGTTTATTTGGAGGCTGTCTTCTGAAAAAGAAAAAAAAAAGGCTTTATATCTACCAAATCCTTTCTACTTCTTATCACTATAAAAAAGAAAACGAGGCTGGGTGCAGAGGCTGATGCCTATAATTCTAGCATTTTGGGAAGCTGAGGCAGGTGGATCACTTAAGCTCAGGAGTTTGAGACCAGCCTGAACAAGAGTGAGACCCCCAAACCCTGTCTTCAATAAAAATAGAAAAATCAGCCAGGCCTTGTGGTGAGCACCTATAGTCCCAGCTACTCGGGAGGCTGAGGCAAGAGGATCACTTGACCTCCAAAGTTTGAGGTTGCTGTGAGCTATGATGCCACAGCACTCTACTGAGGGTGACAAAGTAAGACTCTGCCTCAAAAGAAAGAAAAAAGTCATCACTGGAATTAGAGAGATGATTGGTTTATTTGCAATCTTTACTATGGTCAGTGGTACAGAAATATCCTTTATTTACCTGGGAGCTTGTTAGAAGGACAGAATCTTTTTTTTTTTTTTTTTTTGAGACAGGGCCTCAAGCTATCACCCTGGATAGAGTGCGATGCCATCACAGCTCACAGCAACCTCCAATTCCTGGGCTCAAGCGAGTTTCTTGCCTCTGCCTCCCAAGTAGCCGGGACCAGAGGTGCCCACCACAATGCCCGGCCATTTTTTGGTTGCAGCCGTCACTGTTGTTTGTCGGGCCTGGGCTGGATTCGATCGAACCCGCCAGCTCAGGTGTACATGGCTGACATGTACACAGCTGAGCCACAGGCACCGAGCCAGAAGGACGGAATCTTGAGCCCTATCCCAGACCTACAGAATCAGAATTATCAATATAACTAGAGTTTTAGGTGAATCATTTTTACATTAAAATATAAGAAGGCCTATTTTAGATGAGTGGTCAATAAGAGGAATTATCAGTACATTATTCATTCTAATTCAAAGCAGAGTAAATACATTATAACAAGACATTCAACTGACATACTTTTTGCTCTTGGTCCACTTGAAATTTGTTTTCTGATTCACTTACAAAATATTGGACCATCTAAGAAGTGGTACTTTTCCTTCAACTTCAGAACTGAGTCAGTAACCCACATTGCTGTTAGAGGTTACCCTTCAGTCTTCCAGAGTGTAACTCACATTTCTGCTTGCTGAGATGAGCACATAAGCACAGTCATCCTGGAAAAAACTTTCATCTCAATTCCAAAAGCTATAGAATTGATAAGCAATCTTTCTAGTTTTTAAAAGGAAAGTTCAAAATCATTTTTTTTCTTGTGCTTGCACCGAATACTGAAGTGATTGAAGTGTGCGTGTGTGTGTGTGTGCACCCCAGCACATGTGTGCAGGAGGGGAAGCTGGTAAATAGTTGCTTCTTTTTAACTGAAAATTTACTTATTTTTGGTTTACATTTGGAGTCACAGTGAAGTATGCTCAGCAATGGTTTTCTGGGATGGATATTTCTTTTCCAAATATTAAGGCCTGAAACTGAATAGGTGATTTTTGTACCCCTGAGATAGTGACCCCACCATAAAAGGCAAAAAAAAAAAATGAGTGATCTGGGATACTGTTTTGTTTCATTTTCATTTTAGCTGAGGCCTACTCCTTTGCTTTGAGCAATTAGTTGTACTTTCAATGTATCACTTGGATGCTTCCTTTTTAGAGAAAAAAAATGATCACAGAGTTTTAAAAGAATATATGTAAGCTGTGCCCTAGGAGCAGAGCAGAGACCACATAGTGCAGAAGAAAATCTTACTGGCAAGAAGTGGAAAATTTTCTGAAGTCACCAGGGCAATCCTTGAATTGGATGACAGGAGAAGTCAACAGACTTCAGAATGCAGCTTTCAGACCTGAGTATATCTTAACTGACATTGTACACATTGTGAATTTACAGACCCCATTTATAATGCCGCAAACTGTTCCTCTAAAGTCTATAAAGGAAGGGAACTCTTTTGGAAATAGGAAAGCATGTTGATAAATCTTTTGAGCTAAGGCTCCAATAATAATCCAGCACATTCAGTTCTTTGTCCTGAGTAGGTGATCCTGTGGGGAAGAAAGAGAAAAGAGTGATCCAGAACTATTAGTTAATCATATTCATATGGCCATGGGCTCGACCCTGGTTAAAGCTGAGTATCATGTTAGATTTCCTGGAAAATAAATCTTGGAGATAAGCTGGCTAATTCCTTTATTTTGCAGATTAGTGCCCTATGTCCCAATGAGACATTCCAAGATCACAGAATTAGTAGCAGATTTAGAACTAGAACTTGCTTCTTTTAATTACAAGGCATGGAAATCATTTGCTATTTGAGAAGATGTAAGATAAAGCTATGGGAAGAGATAAGATATAGGAGAAGGTTAAGCCACAAAAGTTTAGCAGACTCTCACATTCCAAGAAATTGGTCCCAATTGTCTCTGACTGCAAATACCCATTTGCTTAGAGTTAGCGCTGTGACATGAGTGTTCTGAGCTTCTCTAGCCTGGTAAATGTGATCCATTACAAAGGATCATCATTGTTGGCTCGGCACCTGTGGCTCAGCCAGCTAAGGCACCAGTCACGTACACCCGAGCTGGCAGGTTCAAATCCAGCCCGGGCCTGCCAAACAACGACGCTGCAACCAAAAAATGGCCAGGTGTTGTGGCGGGCGCCTGTAGTCCCAGCTACTTAGGAGGCAGAGGCAGGAGACTCGCTTGAGCCCAGGAATTGGAGGTTGCTGTGAGCTGTGATGCCACAGCACTCTCTCCAGGGTGACAGCTTGAGGCTCTGTCTCAAAAAAAAAAAAAAAAAAGAAAAAAAAGATCATCAGTGGAAATCTTTGTAATAAATTGGCGTTAGGGAAATCTGTTCAACCAGAAGATGAGAGGTAGAGTGTGATGAGGGTGTCTCCATCTTTTTAAGGTACGTTTCATTGGTTCAATAAACCTATCCTGACTGAGCTAGCATCCAAGTCAAGTAGTAGTAGCCTAAAAATAAATCAGACACTCACTTTATTATCAGAAAACTTATAATTCAATAGAGTAGATAGGTAAATATCCTATTTAATTATTCAATATATTTTTTAAACTTGGTATCAGGCACTGTGTTTGTCATGGGAGGTGCAATAAAGGGGGGACACTATGTAATTAGAGTAAAAGACATTCCAGAAATTTACAAATGCTTAGTGCTAGGATATTTATAACTGGATTCTGGGAGAATAGAGTAGGGGCTTGTGACACAAATGAGGATATTAGACGGGATAATGTTTTACCTAAGTTTAGTCATGAAGAGAAGTGATAGATTAAGCAGGAGATATTCCCCAGAGTTAACGTATCCCTAGATTTTAGGGGTCCCCTTTCATAAGCCATGGAATGCCCTCAAGAGTGCACATAGATGAAGGTAGCCTTGTTTCCTGAGCTTGAACTAGTTCCTTTCCACTAAGGCCCTGGGAATTGAGTGAGGCAATCACTTCTTTTGATTTCTTTGGCGAGGAGGAGAAGATTTTTGGCCTTTTCCCCAGAAGGCTGTTTTCCACATTCATCACTTTCTGTGACAGCTTAGCCATACGATTAGCAGGCACTGATTTAAGCAGGAAAGAACCTGGTGAATGTAACTGGACCACAGGGCTTATTGTTTTGGGCCATTTCCATTAGGATAAATGGAGACCTGAGATGATTGTTTTTGTTCCTTCTCTCAAAATGCTCCTGTCCGAGGTTTAGGGAATCTGAATCAAGCTCTCAAAGACTGCTCAGCTTTCTGGAAAGCCTGTGTTTGCTAAGTAGAGAAATTTAACTCAAAAAATTATGCACAGTTGAGAGATGAAGTTTAGATCACAGATGAGGAGGAGCTATCCAAGGTGAGATGATGAATTAGTAACAGAGTTGCCTGAGCTCTTGACTCCTGTTGAGATTCTTTTCTTTTCACAGACTATATCCAAATTCACAGTTATTTCCCAAGAATCCCACCTGCCAGCCTTGCTCCTAGAGGTTTAGGTGAAATATAATTCTGGGCAAGAGTGTTTAATACAATTTTCCTAAAGCACAAAACAACTGTTTTTTTTTTTTTTTTGAGACAGAGTCTCACTATGTGACCCTGGGTAGAGTGCCGTGGCATCATAGCTCACAGCAACCTAAAACTCTTGAGCTTAAGCAATTCTTTTGCCTCAGCCTCCCAAGTAGCTGGGACTACAGGTGCCCACCACAATGCCTGGCTGTTGCAGCTGTCATTGTTGTTTTAGCAGGCCTGGGCCGGGTTCGTACCTGCCAGCCTCAGTGTATGTGGCCGGCATCCTAACCGCTGAGCTACGGGCACAGAGCCTGTTTCTTTTCTTTCTTTCTTTTTTTTTTTTAAATCTTTGTATTTTCAGTTACTAACACTGTTACATGTAGTAAGGTTTTTATACCTATTTTTGAATTAAAAAATGGCCATAATTTTGGTCAATGATGTTTGAAATCATGTTCCCTCAATGTCACTATATAGTGTGTGATCATAGGTAGCTCTTCTAAGCTCACGTTCTCTTAACAGTAACATAGCAGCATTTGTCTATCCATTACTTCCACGAATCTTTAGTAATTACTGACTGTATTCCAGGAAATATGATATGTTCTGGAGAGTCTATAGACAGTGGTAGAAAAAGTAGTTCCTGCCTATTTTGGTTTCCTGCCTATGAGGTATGAGAAACAGTTAAAAAGATGATGTACAACTGACAAATGGATAAGAACATGTGGTATATATAAATAGACAACATAGAACCTCTGTAAGTTGACCACCTAAGGGACTGCAACAAATTGGTCAACATTGGAATGTGGTCAACATACGGAACTAGGCCTCCTGTCCTGATATGTACACGTGATGTATGCCCGGTCTGTGAAATTTAGCTCAACTTAAGGAGATGGTAAACATAGGGAGGTGGTTGGCTATGGAGGTTCTACTATATACACACATATACAGAGTATATATACACATACACATACACACACACCATGAGAAAGAATAAGATCATGTTTTTTGCAGCAATGTGAATGGAACTGGAGGACATTATCCTAAGTGAAGTAACATAGGAATAGAAAAATGAAAGGCACATGTTCTCACGTATGAGTAGACACTAAGCTATGTCTGTGCAAGGACACACAGGTATAATGGACACAGGAGACTTAAAAGTGGGGGGGTAGGATGGGGTGAGGGATGAAAAATTTCCTATAGGATATACTATGCACTATCCAGGTTAAGGGTACTCTAAAAGTCCAGATTTCACAAGCATACAACATATATGTGTAATGGAATTCAACTTGTACTCCCTAAGTCTAATGAAATTTAAAAAATAAAATAAAGGCTAGTGTAATAGAAGCCTACTCATAATCATGATGGGCACCAATATTGGTTAATCAAAAGGAATTAAAATGAGGAATTTAAATATATTATTATTTTATTTTAAAATTTTGATAAAATACAATATAAAATAGTGAATACAAAATTTGCTATTCTAATCATTTTAAACTGTATAGTCCATTTAAATGAAGAATTTAAATATATTATTATTTAATTTTAAAATTTTATATATTTTTTTAATTTTTATTAAATTATAATTGTGTACATTGGTGCAATCATCGGGCACAATGTGCTGACTTTATATACATTCTGAAATATTTTCATTGAACTATTTAGCATAGCCTTCATGGCCTTTTAATTGCTATATGAAAACATTTATATTCTACATTTAGTAATTTTCACCTGTTCCTTTCTAAGATGCACCGTAGGTGTGATCCCACCAATCACCCAAAATACCAAATAAAAATTTGCTGTTTTAGTCATTTGAAACTGTATAATCCAATGGCATTAAGTATACTCACATTGTTGTGCTAATATTGCCATCATTCATCTGTAGAACTTTTTCATATTCTCAAATTGATGCAACCCCTTCAAAGTAATCTATGTTATAGCATGTGTAGAATGTTTCTTCCCTTTTAAGGATAACTAATATTCTATTATATGTATATATTATATTATTTTAGTGGAAACATTTTAATGAGGGCTGCTTTTTGGAATTCTCTTTTATTATTCTTAATAAACCATCTCCATAATATTTCATCTAACATTTCCAGTTTTGCTTTCTCTAATGTACATAAAGAACCTGAGCACTTGTAAAGTAATGGAAAAATGAAATTCTAGATTTTAAAAATCTTTTCCCCACTTTTACATAAATCTTAAACTAATGAATGACTGACTCATTTTTAGCATCTTGTATCTCTTCAAAGTTTTTAATTTTTATAGAAAAATTCCTTTTGCATAGGTACTTTTTATTAGTTACATGTCATCTAATTAAATCATGTAACCAGAATAGCAAGTACATCTGACATAAAAAAAAGTTTGGAAACAAACACAATGGTTCTTGGTGAACACAGGTAGACCCTGGATGATATGAGCTAAAATGCTGCAGGTCTGTTAGAGAGTAACCAACCAGCCAAGAGTGATCAGTATCCTTTGGATATTTGTATATTTTCAGGAAGAGTTGAAGGAATTGGTTAATTCAGTTAAGCACCTTGGGGATGTTGTTTTAAAGAGCTTCTGCTGTTAAGAAAAATGTCAGCGCTAGTCTAATAGAGGGAATGACCTAGAAAAGGGTAGAAATGATCTCTGTCTCTTTAAGACCGCCTGATCCTTTTTAAGAACAATCACCTGCATTCCTGCTTGGGCCCAGTAATCAGAAGGCTAGGGAGCCCCAGCCAAAAGCTGCAAAAAAAAAAAAAAAAAAGCTCTGTGTTTCTGCTTATAGGAAGAACAACTGCACCGTAAGATGGGAGTCAGGCATTCTTTTCATTTGCTGGCAAATTAATAAACCTCCCTTCTTTTTCCTTAAAGCACTTATCCTCACTCTTCTGATGTGTCCTTGGGGACCAATGCCAAGCTTTTGATAGTGCCAAGGTTACCCACAGAAGGATTTGGAAGGATAGAACTTTTAGCAACATAGTCAAGAGATGAATTCCTTCCAAAATAATTCCTTTTTGAATTCCTTCCAAAGAGAATATTCAGATTTATCTTGAAAGATGGGGAGAAATTAGCCAGAGAAAACTAGAGAAGAAATTCTATGTAGCAAGAATAACATATACAATGGTATGAAACAATGGGGGTCATTTAAGTATATTATCTTGAGGGGAGTAAATTTTTCATCCCTTAATTAAATAAGGGCTTCCTATTTTCCAGGCCTTGGAAATGCAAGCCTGACAAAGTAGACAAGGCTTCTATCCACATGAAGTTTACAATCCGGAGGGGAAGACAGATAGTCTCAAATACACAAATAAGTGTAAAACTATATAAAGTGATAGAAAGCAGAAACAGAATGTACAAATGAGAGCCTCTAAGGGGTCAGGTGATATAATATGGATTTGGAGTGGAGAGATCAGAGAAAGGCTTTGGAGAAAAATTGGAAAGTTAGGGGTAATGTTGGAAGAAAGACCATTCCAGATAGAAGAAACATATGTGCACAGTCCATGTGTCATCAGGACAAGTAAAAGAGAGCGTTGGACAAGTACATAGAAGATTCTGGTGTCATATTAAAAGATTTTAAGATTTGAGGTAGATAATTTCCAAGCCCCCACCTCATCTCTAAACTCTGTCATTCTCCAAGTGTCCTGTAAATCAGCACATCCCTTCCTACCTTCCTCCATCCTGTGATTGTATTTCTTTCAGACTTCTAGGGAGCCAAAGAAAGCACCTCAATTGTATGGTAATTCCTGTGTCTATGGGATTCTAATGGCTTGTCAAAGAAAGTGAGTCTCTGGTGACTTAAAGGGAAACAGCCCCCTTTGAAGGTTTTTCTCTATAGCTTCAATGTGCTGTGCATCAGGCATAAGAAGACAGGCTGAGTGGTTCTCAACCAGCGGGTCATGACCCACAGGAAATGTATTAAAGGCTAGCGGCATTAGGAAGGTTGAGAACCGCAGTTTCCTAGTTCAGATTAGGCCATTTCTACTGTCTGTTAAGCATTGCTGAATCCTAATTGCTTGGGTTACTGCAAATGCATGATACTCGTTGCTGGAAGCAAATGGAATGGACTTTTTCCTCTTATTCCCCTCCTGTGTAGCTAGTATATCATACTTGATTAAGTGATGGCAGCTGACGTGGTGGTTTACCCTATTTAGTGTCTCTGGTGGAATAGTTATACTTCACATGCAAAAGTTCTTTCACTTATTGTATTCTTTGTTTTTATAACAAGGTGGAAGTTTTGGACACAAAGAGCTCATAGTAACATTCCAGCAGCGCCCACCCAAGATGGTTAAATGCTACATTGGGTTTTGTTTCTTTTTAAGGGCAAAACAAATATTGACTTTTAAATGTTTTCATGTTTACTCTGTGTATCCTCTCAGGAGCCAAAGGGTGGGCATGATTACATTATAAATCAATATTAAGATATTGTTTTACAGTATAATTATAGAAATAATACATAGTAACAATGTAAGCAGTGAAAATCACATTTGATTAGCTCCCAAGGTCAAGTTAATTTCCTTAATTTGATATGCGAGATGTGTTTTAAAATCTCTGATCTTTCCTAAGATTTTTGCTGCTTAATTTATGGATTTAATTGTAAAGTGAAATTTGTTTGTATATCACTGTGTACTACATCACAGTGATATACAAATCAACTTGGTCACATTTGAAATTTTCAGTTGCATTTCAGAATCTTATATGTGTTTGCTGTAAAGAAAGAGGATGCTAATGCTTGAAAAATGATGTACCCTTAGCATTCTTGAGTCCTATGATGTCAGTTCTGGGTATCTGAATATGGCAAGACTTTATTATGCCTCTGGTTTTAAGTCTGTTCTTTTCCCCCCTGTGATGGTCTTCTCAGCCCTTGCATATTAAGCGTCCTCTCATCCTCTAAGACTGAGGTCAGGTGTAAGGTCTATTGGGGATACTCAGGCATAGGTACATGCTCTTTCTATCTATTCTTGTGGGATTACACATGTGTGTGTATTTTATCCTTACAGTTATTGGAGTAATTTGTTCAATAGTTATTGTTCTATATTTCCTGTGTTAGGCATGGGGATCCTACAGAACTGCCTCAACAGTTTTATCTGCAAGTTTGTGAATTCCTCAAGGCAAGAGGTTCTTCCTTGACATTGAGTAAGGAACTCGGTAAATTTGGGTTGAATGTATAGATCAGTGATAATAAGTGTAGTTAACAAGTAATGAATTATTATTTTCATCTAGTGAAAGCACCTTTTCTTGCCATTTTATTTAATGTTCAGAATAATCCTTTGATGTAGCTATCTTTAGACCCATTTTTTTTTCCTTTAAAATATCTAAGACATACCAAGGTTAATTAGTTTGCCCAAGGTCATTCAGTTACCAAGAGGGCAGGCTAAGATTTGACCCCAAGTTCTGTGTTATTCCAAAGGCTGTATAAGCTGCTTCCCACTGATATGATTGATGTTGAAATTACAGAAACAGCTGGATAGAAAAAATTAGAATGGTGATTAATAATTTACATCTGAATAGCATTTTACCACTTATATGGTGTTTTAGTATGCATTATATCATTCAATTAAAAACTACAACTTTATTATCCCTATAATGCTTCTCCATTTGAGGGGAATTAAAAAAATTCAAATAAACTAAAGAAACAGTCTTTAAATTTCAACATTCAGAGGTAATTTTCATGAATTTTATTTTTTTAAATCATTGTCCGGTTGTGTATTTTTTCCATTTTTCTTTCTTTCCATGTGTGCATTGTGTGTATTTATGTGTATAATGCCATTTACAATGTTTCTTTAATCATGTAGCAATAAATACCTATGACTTTTCTTCATGTTCACAATGGTGTTTCATTGTTTTTCCATTTTGATATTGTGCTGTGAATTATTTTGTTGGTATTTATGTTGACTTAGTCACTTTGACCTTTGTGGGGTTTGCTTCCTTGCAGTATTGCACCGTTTCTTCTCCAGGAGGCAGTTGCTAGATCACTTATTGCTGTACATCTGATCACTCATTAGATCATGTGCATGTGTATTTTGTCATTATAATATTATTAACATAGCTGTCTATCCTCAGACCACAGTTTGGACTTTACAGGACCCTCTGCTCCACTAGGCTGAACGACAGCTGGATTACTGACTCCAGGCAGAGCGCAAACATTCAATGCCTTAACTCATTTAAATTTTGCCAATTAAACTGAACCTATTTTTAACCCATAAACAGTTCTTCTTCTGATGCATAAAGCTTCTCAAAAATTAAGTTACTTGTAAATATGATTTAATTTTTCCTGTAACACTGAGATCTGTAGAGCTGATATTATCATTATTAGTCATTGACAGATATGATTATGAAATCTCAAGAAAATTAAGTGATTTAACCAACGGTATTAGGTAGCAAATGGCGGTTTCAGAGCCTGATCCAGGCCTCCTAACTAAATGTACATGTCTTACCTTTAATATTAGCTATAATGGTGAGAAATATTGTTACGAAAGTATGGATATCACTTTAGTTTACTGAATTATCAGTTTCAAATCTTAACTGACTTGAGTAGTGGCTAACTGGTTGTGACTAAGTACAAAAATGGATATATGTTTTATATTCCAATTGTCATGTTAATCAGATTTCCATGACATTTCAGTGAAATTTGCCTTCAGGATAAATTTCGAAAATTTTAAGTTGGCATTTCAGATACATTACTAAAAGGGTCAAATCTACCCCTTTCCTACCTATCCTTTATTACTTCTTTACAAAAATATATTGTGCTATTTAAACTTCTCCTTTTACTATTGTCCAAATGTTTCATGGTTTCTTTTTATCCCACATAGATCTTTAGTCTTCTTTTACCCATTTATCTGCCAACAAGTGCCAGTGATTCACAGCCCAAGACAATTGCTACTTTTTCCATGAACCTTTCTCTTACCAACCCAGGTAAAAGAAATTATTTATTTCTTTAGAATCAGAGAAGATTTGGCATCTCTGCAATTATATCTTTGTGCCATATGCCCTTGAATAGGTCATAAGTATTTATAAAAGTCTCATTTATACCTCAATGGTACATTATCAGCAGCCTCTATCTGAGAGTATTGTCTCCCCCTCCCAAATATATTTTTGATTGCTTGATTGCTCCAAGATTGTAGGCATCAGAGACAACCTTAAAGAAAAAGACAAACACATGCTTAATATGATTTTATGAGCTCAAAATTCATCTTACTGTCTCAAATTATCTCCCTTATTTTCGAAGATGTCTGAAATGTCTTGTAGAAGTTGTGGCAGCTATTAAAGAATAAAACTATTTTGGAATCTCATGTTATATATTGTAACAGGTATATTGTAGATCACATATCAGTTTCTGTGCTACATGAAAAATTAGCACACAAAAGTAGTGGACAAAAAATGCACATGTGTTATATCACTGTGGATCACTAGTAGGCTCCATGTGGTTGGATCTTCTGCAAAGTTGCATTCAAGTTGTCTTCTGGGGCTGGATTCTCAGCTGCAAAATAACCATGTCCCAAATTCTACTGGTTGTTAACATAATGTATTTCATTGCAGTTGTAGGGTTTGTAGAATCTTGCTTCAAAGCCAGCAATGCATTGGAAAGAGACACTATAGAGGAAACAGCTCTGATCTTTAGCCTAAGTCTCGCTTCCTGCTTGAGACCTGGAGAACCATGAGAAAGGCATGTGAGTTGTAAGCCTGCCAGAGATCAGGAAACCGGCCTCCAAGGGATAAAGCATATGCCAGGTGAGGCCTAATGATTGTGGCAAAGATACACTAGCTTCAGGTCTGAGATTTTGCAAAACAAATTGGAGACATTCTGCCTGACACTTTCCATATTCCTCCTTTTTTTAATACTAATGTCTGTAGTAACTTCTACCCACTTTTTCCTGCTTTGTAATAATAAATACAGACCCAAGGTTTCCTGGGGAGGGCTCCTCCCAAAGTTCCTCAGTCCTTGACACAGATTTTGTGTCAAGCCATTCATTCTCTGCATTGAGACCCCCCTCTTCTGGTGATTCCAAGCTCCTTCAAGACACCAAAGTGAGTCTGTTAGTAAGATGAGGTTTTCTATAATGAAACATAATCATGAAAGTGACATTCTATCCCTTTATTCACATTAAAAGCAAGTTATTCATCCTGAACACATTCAAGGGTAGGAGATCATACAAAGGTATGAAGACCAGGAGGTGGTGATCATGGAGGTCACCTTCAAGTCTGTCTATCACAGTCTTCCCTCTGGCCTCCAATGATTCACGTTTTTCCTGCATGTAAAATACATTCCTATACTCCCAAGGTTATAAGGAATATTATTTCATTAACACACTAGTTTGGAGTAAAAAGAAAAAGCGTATAAATCAAGTTTAGGTGTGGATAAAATGCTTAAGGATAATTTATTAATTATGGCTCTAAAGGCACATTTCTCTCTATCTGTGGACCCTTATTCTATATTCAAAAAGAAGAATAAGGAAGGTAAGTATGAGTCATTGGTCCATAGCAGTTTGGAAAGTCTGCTGTGTAAATGGTGGAAATTTGTTGATTAGGTTTGAAGTCCTGGGAATAATTTTCTGTGGTTCTGAGCTCTGCCCTTTGGGCTCTTCTTTCTCTGCTCTGAGCCATTCTTCTTTATCATGAAAGAAAGTATGCAATTTCAGTTGAATAGTTTTATCAACCTGTTTCCTGCAAGTAGAATTTTGGGGGGTCTGATGGACTTTTCATTTGTAGTCCACCTCTTTTGGTCCAGTTTGGCACTGTTTCTGATGAAGTAATTTTCTCAAGAACCTGGAAGGTCTCCTGTGGATTTCAACAAAAGAGAAATTCCCACCGATTTTTTCGAGATAATCTCTTATCTAATTTGACCATCTCAGCCTGAGATGGCTGAGGCACTACAGAGATGAGACGATCTCTGAGTCAGACTTTTGACCTCTTGAAAAGATCCTTCGTGTGACTGAATACTATGAATACTCTAAATTGTTAGCAAGGTGTTGTTTAGTAATTTTCCCATATTTTTCTTGAGACTGTGTTCTTACTTTTGGCAATTTTGCCATCCGGTAAGACTGAGAATTTTTAAGATTATTAACTTATGGTTCCTTGTTTATCAGTTCTTCCTTCAAATTATCATGTTAAAATATTTTGAATATAATATTCCTTAGCAAAATATTGGTTTATCATGTAAAAGTTCTCTTAACATAACTCTAGAAAACAATTTGCTGAGCACTCTGCTACTACACAAAGGTAATCCATTTTTATTCAGTTTCTAGTATTTTGTTTTTTACTACCTTCTGCACCCTCATTGACAACATCCTCCAGGTCCAGATTTTTGCCAACAACCTGTTTAAGGTTATTTTAAAGCCTTTTTCAGTTATGCTGTTCATAATTCTTTCAGTATCTGCCTGATACTCAGTTGCAAAGATGCTGCCATATTTTCATGTTTTAATTACTTGAGCTCTCCAGTGCTGATCTAAAAATTTGTATTAGTTTTCTGTGTTGTGTAACAAATTACCATAAACTTCGAGGTCTAAACAATAAGCTCTTTCTACCTCATAGTTTATGGGTTGGGATTCTGAGTATGGCTCAGCTGTGCCCCCTGTAAGTCTGTCACCAAATTGTTAGGCAGGGCTATGCTCTCATCTGGAGACACATCATGGGGGTCACCTTAGTTCATCTGGCATGGAGATTTAAATAATTATACGTGAAATATATAAACAAGCAATCAGGTCATTAAGAAAAACTAGATAAATAGGTGAATGTTTACCTGAACCTGCATGGTGAATGACACTTTAAAGGAAGTGAAAAAATTAATAAGAAAGAACATAATATATTTGTTTATGACAAAATCTAAAAATTTCTGAGGGGCACAGTAGCTCATGCTGTAATCTTAGCATTCTAGGAGGCTGAGACAGAAGGATTGCTTAAGCTCAGGAGTTTGAGACCAGCCTGAGCAAAAGCAAGACCTTGTCTATGCTAAAAACAGAAAAATTAGTCGGGCATTGTGGCAGGTGCCTATAGTTCCAGTTCCTAGGGAGGCGGAAGTAGGAGGATCGCTTGAGTTGAGGAGTTTGAGGTTGCTATGATCTAGGCTGACATCATGGTACTCTAGTCTGGGCAACAGAGTGAGAGTGTCTCAAAAAAAAAAAAAGAAAGAAAGAAAGAAAGAAAGAAAGAAATTCCTTTTGTAAAATGATGATAACAAATAAGATTAGCACAATGTTAGTAGGGACACATACATAACTCATGCTGATTTTTTTTTCCAGCTCCCTCCCCTCCCAATGCAGATTGACAAAGAAAACACTAGATTGTCAATAAGGGAATAGAAAAGAACATGGAACAAGTAGCAAAGGGAAAATACAAATGGCCAGAAATTCATAATCAAAATAAAAAGTAATAATATTACTTCCAACTGTCACATCAAAATAAAATAAGATGCAAAATGCTCATAAGAGTAAGGATAAGGCATTTGGGCTCTCTCACCATTGTTAAGAGTTCAGAATTAGTGTAATTGCCAGGAATGCAATGCATTAATCTGCTTCTAAAGCCTCAAAGTTGTACATGTTGTTGTAACTACTAATTCCACTTCTAGGAATCTATGATAGTGAAATAATGGGCAATGCATAAATCTTTGAACTATTGTTCATTGGACTTCTGCTCATAATAATAAGGCATTGAAAACAACCTAAACATCCATCAAGAAGGGAAATGGTGAGCAAATTATGGCGTATCTATAATTTGAAATATTGTGCAGTCTTTAAAATATTTAAGGTGAATATTTAGTGAAGAAATGCTTAATAGGTAAGAAAAAGGAAGATATAAAATGTATTATAATGTGGAACTAATATGTCAGTATTATGACAGTAATAATTTGAAATATTGTGCAGTCTTAAAAATATTTAAGGTGAATAGTTAGTGAAGAAATACTTAATAGGTAAGAAAAAGGCAGATATAAAATGTATTATAGCATGGAACTAATATGTCAAACTAATATCTTATTATTAAAGGAAAAGCACAAAGATGTTAACAATAGTTTTCTTTGGAATTTGGCCTTTTCTCTGTTACACAATTGCTCTCAACACAGAGTTAACTGCCTCTCATATTATACATACTCCTTCACATTTTCTTTTTTTTAAAAAACAAAAAATTAATGTTAGCAGGCACATTGACCTGGAATGACTTCAATCATAACCAGTTTGGGGGACTTTACAAAACTGGTGAACGTGGAGGAAAACAATGACCTCAAATTCAGTAATTGTTCTTAGCCATGACCTTGCCATTGCCTGGGTAGAATGGCATGGTAAACAATACACACGTGTAAAGATCAGTTTAAACAATAGGGTAGGCAAGGTTTAGTATTTGGTTTATTTATTTTTATTCTGAGTATGTTATCCACAAGAAAAATGAAAAAAATAAAATGTCCTGATTAACACAAATGGTACGTTATCTTGGGATGAAATAGTGAGCTATGCAAACATTTCAAAATGTCTTATCTGAAACAACTCAGGGGAAGTGAAGATGACATGTGTCATGACACTGTGTTAGTTAAATATGTGGAGAATTTATCTAAAATTATTTCGAAGAATGTGAGATAGTAAAATATAACTTTTTATACATTCTACATATTAAGTGATTTAAACCTGTATATATAATTAAATTGATATTAAACATTATAGGTATAATTTGACCATTTACTTCATATTACTAGTAAGTAAATGACAGTAACAGCATCAAAAACTTTCATTGATCTTCTCATTGTGAAGACAGAGAATTGCCTAATATTCAGGGTCACTTTCTATTTGATGTATACTGCTTTATATTTTATAGTATGTTTTTATTTTATTTTATTTATTTTTTAAATTTTTTTGTGGTTTTTTTTTTTTTTTGGCTTTTAATTTCAGCTGGCTTTCACTCTTCTTAGTTTCCTTTTTTTTTTTATTGTCCTTCTTTGTAGTGATTCTCATGCTGGTTGCCTCCCAAGTAGCTGGGATTACAGGTGCCCGCCACAATGCCTGGCGGTCTTTTCCTGGTAGTAGAGATGAGGTCTTTTACTCTGACTCACTCAGGCTTATGCTGGTCTCAAACTCTGTGAGCACTGGAAATCCACCTGTCTTGGCCTCCCACAGCACTGGGACTACAGGTGTGAGCCACCACACCCAGCCGTATGTTTTTTGTTTTTTTTTTGCAAATAACAGGATGACAACAGACTCGACAAAAGTTTTCAGTTTATAATTTGAAAGGGAACTTAAAATTGCAAACACCTTAGGAGCAAAAAGTTAATTTTACTCTCAAATTCTTCCTACAGAAGCAGTTTGGAAGTATGTTTAAGAGGCATAGAAATTCCAGGGAATCTAAAATGGTTATGAAAAAAGAGGAGAGGGAAATAAAGAAAGTAAGATTGCTATGAACTTTGAAGATAATCTTTCCATTTGTTGCAATTCTTTTTATGACTTGTACTCTCTTTGAAAACTGGTATGATTTTTCCTTTGTAACATTACAGCCTAATGCTCAGAACCTTTGTTTCTTATGTTAATGTTCACAAAGAGCTGGAGTGAGCTCTTTTCTCTAGAAAAAGTAACATAGTCTCATTGAGGAATACTCAGCCCTTGATCTGGAGGTTCAGTCAGCCCCTTGAACTAACTGGGATGGCACTCGGTTGCCTTTATGTTAGTTCCTGCTGCTTTCTGGGTAAAGAGCTCCAGTTCCATACTTAACACAGTGTGGTCGTCCCAGCCAAACTTATATTAAAGCTGGTCATATGAATACACCAATTTCCTTTCAGGTGGATTTGCCTGAAGTAATATCCATGTGGACTTTTGCTTTGTGTTTTGACTGGTGGGGGGAGAAGCTAAACAGCCACGTGACTGATCCAGATACCAATGGACCGCAGGAGTGTTCTCCTCCCACCGAGGAGGTGGCTGGACTTACTCTTCTGCACTTGTGCTGGGGCAGCTATTTCTCCCAATGAGAGAGGAAAATAGGGGAACAATCAACTACCACAACTCAGAGTTGGTCTGGGGATGAGGAGGAGGAGAATGAGAAAACAAAGGATTCTAGGCATTTCACCCCATTCTAGCCCCAAGAGTCTGGGCTTGGACTTAATTAAAATAGCAACTTTTGGTACTAAATGGGATATTTTTGAGTCTCTGGATCCAAAATATAGGGTTCAAAATACATATGATAAAGGATTACACAGAGCATTGTATATTTTTTGATGTAATGTTCGTTTTTGTGTTTTCCAATTTTTTCCTCTGCTTTAAAAAAATAAAGAAAAATTTTTACCTTAAAGAATTATATTAATATTGACTATTTCAAAAAACTTTGACAACCCTAAGAAATTTTTAAAATATGACTTTACTCAAGCTTCTTTTTCCTCTCTTCCTCCAAGAAATAGGAGTTAGGTACAGAATGTGGTTCTTCCTATTTAACTGCCAACTTTGGGTTAAAAAACAGATGTCAGACTGGAAATCTCTTGTTTTTGAATAATTTTTACATTGAACAAACTCAACATAATAGATTACCCATTATGCTTGAATCTTATTATTCTTATTAAGATGTCATTTCTAAAGCCTCTTTATTCACTTACACTTTTCAAAAGAGCATAATAAAGCCTAGGTTTTACTAAGTAATTATAGAAATATCTTTCAAAGTTAAGTTGAAAATCATGGCACTAATAGCTTATGTTTACCAAAAGATATGTCCTATGTATAAAGGGTAAGTATGAGCAAATATTTTCAAAAGTATTCAAAGTTAATCGATACATCTATTAAACTTTGATTGCCTCTTCATACTATATATTAAATATTTTGGTATATGAATTTAATCGTTAAGAAGGAAAGATCAAGAATAGGTCGATAATTTATTTTCTCCTTTTACTGAGAGGTGCCCCACGAAAGAAAGAATGATGTTCTGCTCAAATTCTTTTTAAAACATGCTAATAACAGACCTCTTGGCAAATACAGCTGAAGAATCCTTGTTTATAGAGTACTGTTAGAAAGATGTATGTAATGTACCATAGACAATGATAAAGAAACCTGGAATTCATTAATTCATGAGCAGTAGCTTCATGGAAAACGTCATGTAAGATATATAGCAATTAGAATATAAAATCAGGATGTGTCATGACCAAACAAACTCTCTTTTTAGTAAGTTATGCTACTACAGGCATCACTTGGAGACTATACATTAAATATGACCTACAATAGGTTCTTCAGGGCATTTATGGTCCAAGATTTTTGCCTTTTTGCCCACAGCTTGTAATTACTTATAACTTTAAAATTACTAATATTGCTTGAGAGTGGGAAATAGTTCTGACTTTCATGAATCTGATAGTTTAATCTTTTATGCTATTTCAAATTCAGACCTAATATAATGCAGGCCTAGGATAGGGAGACCTCAGCCTGATCAAATTTGTGGCACAGTATAATTAGAACCAGGGCCATCCTGAATAGTTGTATAGGTTGCTCATTTCACTCAGGGAGTAGAGTCCACTGCTGAAAATTCTTAGTATCAAATTATCAGGCACAGACTAGGAGTTGAGAAGTTGGCACACAGGAGTTCTTTAGTTTACTTTTGTTTAAGTTTGGTTTCACCTGGAAGCAGGACCAGTGATAAAAGAGTTGCTGGTAGTTTACTTGGGAAGTAAAAGGAATACCTGTAGCAAGTGGGAGAAATAATAAATAAAGGGGAAGCAGTCAATGTATGCTGTGCAGAAGTGTTAGCTACAACAGTGAGGGATAAGTTAAATCCACTGGGAAAACACTGGGAGATGGGGCCAGTTAATTATTTCATCTAAGGACTTAGGTAGCTGATATGTTTATACACTGAAACTCCAGAAGCCTTGGTCAAGTACTACTCTCAGGGGATACTATTTTCCTGGAACTTATGGTCTTCTTTACTGAGATAGCATCGTCTACCATGGTCTTTAATCCCCTTAGGCCCAGAGATGTGGCTGCTGGCCGTTGGGAGTCTCTGGAGCATGTGAAGACTCTGAAGGACATGAATACCAATAGCATCTCCTCTATCACTTGAATCCTCGCTTTGACCATATCTGCTCCATCTGGTTGGAGGGAGTAATCTTATTGCAAGGAAACTTATGTTTGCTTGAAGATCATTCTGGCTAGGACTGGAGTAGTGACATTCCACTACCTCAAAGACTTCAAGACATCTGAAGCACTTCCTCAAATTCTACCGAGGGGATAATTTGGTGAAACCAAACAGTCAATGGACCATGCCAGATGGCTTTATGGTAAGGCAGAGGACCTTAAAATCTCATCAGTTCCAGTCACTCTTCTTCTCAAAACCAACTGCTTAAAGGGAGTCTCTGCATTCACTCATTCAAAAAATACATATTTATTTATGTTGGGAATATGACAGGAATAATGAGAGAAAAACATAGTAAGGAAATTCTGTATATAATGTGATATGAGATAGTGAAATGTAATGTTAAAAGAAAATAAATCAGAGTACAGTAGATTAAAAAAAGTCCCCCCAAAAGATGTCATATCTGAATCCCTATAATCTGTAAATGTCATCTTATATTTGGCAAAAGAGTTCTTGAAGGTGTAATTAAGGATTTTGAGATGAGAAGATTTTTTCTGGATTATCTGAGTGTGTCCCAAATGCTATCACAAGTGTTCTTATAAGACAGAGGCAGAGGGAAATTTTACTGACAGAGTAGGAGAAGTCAGGGTGAAGATAGAAACGGAGATCTGGATGAGACAGTCACAAGCCAAGCAGTGTTGGCAGCTGCTAAAGGCTAGAATAGGCAAAAATGGGTTTTCCTCTAGAGCCAATGCTTTTCAAACTTCTTAAAATTCACGGCGCACTTGGACTTACAGTTAAATTTCTGCGGCACACTTAAATTATGTTGATCAAAAAAGAAGAGAGTTAAAAAAACATACAGTGCTTTGAACTTATTTGGAAAATTATTAAATTAATGATCTTTAACAATTTTGGTGGCACATCTAAGCTCTTCATATGTCACACCAGGGAGCTGTGGCACCTGTTGAAATATCACTGCTCTCAGAGCCTTGGCAGGAAGTGCGGTCCTGCCCACACCTTGGTTTTAGATTTCCGGCCTGCGGAACTGTTAAGGGTGCATTCCTGTTGTTTTAAACCACTGAGTGTGTGGGAATTTGTTGCAGTATCTACTGGAATACACCAGGAAAAGACGGAGCACATGACTGGAGGGTTATTATTTTAGAGAGTGAGGAGGAACAATCTATCTCATAAAAGGATATTTGAGCAAAGATGTGAATGAAAGTAACAAAGGAATGAGTTGTCTCAGGGCCCGGGTCTCCCGATAGAGGAGCAGGCAGGAGGGGGCCTGGTGTGCCTGTTTAACTCCCACTGAGGTCTGCATGACAGGAGTTGAGAGGGTTGGGCTAAGAGTGGCCAGAGGTAAAACAGACAGGAGGGGAGAGCAGATCATGTCAGGACTTGCAGGGCTGGGAGTTTTAGTCTTCGTGAAATGGAAAACAATCGGAAGTTTTGAGAAGAAGAGTGACTGAACTGCAGGATTTTAAGGTCCTCTGCCTCACCATAAAGCTGACTGCAGTCCACTGGCTCTTTGGTTTCACCAACTTTCCCCTCTGAAGAATATAAGGAAGTGCTTCAAATCTCTTCCAGTCCTTGAGGTGGTGGAATTTCACCCCTAGTCCGGCCCTAGCATGAATCATCTTCAAGTAAACAGAAGTTGCCTTGCAATAAGATTACTCCCTTCCTGTGGCTCAGTGAGTAGGGCGCCAGCCCCATATACCGGAGGTGGTGGGTTCAAACCCAGCCTCGGCCAAAAACTGCAAAAAAAAAAAAAAAAGATTACTCCCTTCCTTTAGCTTAATTCCTGAGCATGAGGGAGCGTGTATGCCTCCTGCCCAGCCGGACGGGAGTCAGCGTCTGGGTGTGAGAGTGTAGTGTGGGGATTCAACAAGCAGGCACCATCCACACCTGCAGCCCCTGTACATCCTTGGACAGGAGCTACGCTATGTGACCACGTATCTTTTCCTAAGTATGTCTGCCGTTTTAACCTACCTGGTAAGTTCAAGAACCTGTGTCTGTGCACATTACACTCCTCACAGGGCCTAACGCATTGCCTTAATGAAATGTTCAAAACATACTCATTGAACAATTTGTTATTAAAGGCCTGAACTATGAAGTGGGATGAATCACAATCTATGCTGCCTGCTTCCTCTTCTCAGTCCCCTTCACAAACTCAGGTCACTGTATTGCCAGACCAACGAGTCCATCCACCTGTCACCCAAGCTAGTCAATGGAGCAGCAGATGAGTTCAACGGTTTCATTTTTATTTACAAAAAGCCTGCAATTCCTGAGAACAGCGAGGATATTTCCTTAATGATCCCTTCTGTTCTCCTGGTTTTTTTTTTTTTGTTATTTTTATACTCTCACAATGAAAGTAAGCATCAGCAGTGTTATTGATCATCATTGTATATGTTAAACAGATTCCTTATAGGTTAAAAAGTTACACAATATCTTCCAATCTTGAAGTGGTTATATCTTAGATATGACTAAATGTGTAGTTATTCAACACTTCACTGTGTGCACAGTGGGTCTTTGATGGGTACCGTGGAGTCCAGTTCCCCAATTTAACTGTCTATAGACGTCAGCACGTAGGCTTATCTTGTCTTGTTAGGGGCTGACCAGCAGTGCCCTGTGTGAAATGGCTGTTCAGCTTAAAAGTGGCTGTTAACAGTAGGAAGTGACTGTGTACCACAGATGTCAGTGTTATTGAAACTAAACACCCACCTTCCTCTCCCCTCATATGTATTCTCAGGACAGAGTTCTGTGGGTGCCTTTCAGAGGCAGCTGCAGGGGTGGCCTTTTCAGTTTTGAGTACCATAGCTGACTCATTAGCCCTGGAAAGTCTTAGAATGTGCTAGGATTACTCCTCCTCTCCACCCACTTCTTCCCACCCAACACCTTTATAGAGAAGAACATTTAGATCTAGATTAATTTGGAGTATATTTATTTTACATCATGAATACTAAAGTCAGTATTTCATTGGCTAGATAATTTTAATTCACTGGTCGAATATCTGCCTCATTTCACATAGGTTTTAAAGCAGATATATCTATTTCTATATATGTCATATATATATATCACATATGTAAAGTATATTGAAAAAAGCTAGAGGAAAATACAAATGCTATATTTTGGGGGACAGATTAGAATGTAATAAATATACATTACAGAGACAGAGTGGGATGGATGAATCAGGAAGACCTTCTCAGAGACAATTAGTCTATTACAACATTCCTGTCTATTGATTTGGTTCCCTGGAGTAATTTTTGTTTAGTTTTCTGCTCTTAGACTTATGATAGAATAAGAAGGTTCACCCTGAAGTAAAATTCAAAATTTTCATTATATTTATTTCCAATGAGAATGAGAGAAAAAGAGAGAATCCTCCAAAGGATGGGAGAGTTAGGTTTTGCTTTAGAGAGAAGCCTAGGAATTTCACAGAGCACAACATTTTAGGATATTATCATAGAAATAGAGAATGACCTAGGAGGAGATTCAGAGTTATTCAGAAAGAATAGAAAATCAGGAAAATGGAAGACACTTTTTAAAGGCAAATGGCAACTCTTTCAAGGCTTACACTGTGAATATAAATGACTGTGGTCAAACCAATTTAAGGCTTTGCTTTTCATTTTGAAGTATTAAAGCAGGAACAGATATTAGAGTTCATTTAGTTCAACCCCTTCACTTTACAGATGAAAAACATGGGACTCAGAGAAGTTAAGTGGTTTTCCTGTGGTCACACCGGCGATGGTGTGGAGCCACAGCTGCTTGTCAGATTGCCCGACGTGGTCCTGGGCTTTTTAGATGACGTCTCATTGATGCCTCAGCTGATGCCGTTCTGGGAAGGAGGCATCCGGCTGCCTCACCAGCAATGTGTACCTGCAGGGAAGGGGACCCGTGCAAGATGCACAGGAGGGCTGGAGACACAAGGACCAATGGCAAAACTCTAGGGAGAGTGTGCAAACTTAAAATATGTTTCTGGCAGAAATCAACACGGGGATTTAGTCTAGTGAGCAGGGCAACAGGAGAGCTATAGGAAGGGGTATATTAAATGACGGACTCTAAGATTTGAGATCACATCTTATGAAAAGCAGCCTCTGGCTGTGAGTTGAAGTAACATGATCCATACCCGGAAGAAGGCTCTGGAAAGAGCTAAACAGCATATCAGAACCTCAGCAGTCTATAAGCTAAGACAGGGCCAACCCCAAATCCAGGACAGAATTCAGGGTCCTAGTATGGAAAACTTCTGAGCCCACATCTTATCTGGAGGAGAAGGGTTTAAACTTGAAAACAAAATGAATGATCAGGAGTGGCCTCTGTTCTGTGGGTTACTGTGAGTTACTGTGAATTCAGCGGTCTCCTCATCCTAGTCTCTGAGAGTGGCTGAGCCAGACACTCTTTCCTCAGTCATTCTCTCACAAATGACTACTTCAGGGGAGGGCGGAGCAAGCAGAGTGAAGGCCTCTTGAATTTAGCTGGCAGAGACTCTGGCAGATGGTAGGTATTGACACCCTACACATAGTGCACGCTATATCATCAGGGATGCATTTGACTTCAAGTAACAGGTAATCTGATTAAAATCAGTGAACATCCTATGGACACTTACATTTTACTTAACAAGAAGTCTGGAGGGTGGCAGACTTTGGGGACTCAAAATGTAATTCAGTTTGCCACCCTACCTAATTCTTGGTATATTGGCCATGACCCCTCTCTTGGCTGCAGCTATAAGCATAGAGTTTTGATGTGACAGCATTCTGAATGAGATGTTGGATTGGAAAAGAAAAAAAGACCTTTCTCTGGATCCTTCTTTCATCATCAAAGAAAAATATTCCAGAGGCTCCTTTTGGGGAGTTTTCCTTGCATTTCATTTCCCAGAGCTAAATCCTGTGACATGCCTTGGCCAATTACTGGCTAATGTCAACAGATTTGCCACAATCAACTTACACCATTCATAGTTTATTTTGTACATGTACAGCTAGATATATTTTTATTCTATCAAAATAAAATAGAGTTTCTCTGAGTATCGTATATTGAAAAGAAAGTCAATGGTCAACCACGCTTAACTGATTTAACACTTGTATGATATTTCGAGTTAGACTACAAAGAGTGCCTGATATACTTCAAATCATTATATTGTTTCATCTACCTACATGCTGACATGATAAAGTCCTCAAAGCTAGTTTCTTAGAAGTCTGTCCAAAAGATCAGAAGCCATCTCTTTGATTTAATGCCATACTAAAAATGATAGGTTAAATATGTTTAAATGTTAAAGCAAAAATAACAATGAAAATAAATAACCATGTATCTTTATTCCCCAACCCACGTTGAATAGTCAAGGAAGCATGTGAGCCAGGAAATTATGCCCTGTTCCCTCTTCTGCTTCATATTCTTTCCTAGCTTTCTTTTCTAACATTTTACACCGATCCTATTTTAACTAAGAATATAGAATATTTTCTTTTCCACACATGAAAATGGAGCATGGTTATTTAAAAATATGTAGGTATTTGATGAAATTTAAATGTAAGTCACAATCGTGTTTTTAATATTTATCACCAGTTAAAAGTTGAGGACTGAATAACTGGGTGGCATAGTCAATGTCACCAAACCCTGTAGCCAAAGCATACTCCGTAGACTCCTTGCCAGATGGATGAGATTATATTACTAAGTTCTAGCCAAGGAAATGGCTGCGGGGTTTGACCACAGAAAATCCTCCATTGGTATTTGTAATTGGAAATTATGTAAGGTGGGATCTCAATCCAATGTGACTGGTGTCCTAATAAGAAAAGGTGAAGACAGTGTGATGTGGAGA
>CAUYON010169403.1:0-15165 GCA_963573935.1 Arctocebus calabarensis
GGAGGAGATGGGGAAAGATTGGGAGAGAAACGGAGAGAGCTTCTCTCTCCCCACTAGAATTTTCTCCCTCTAACAGGTGCCTTAATGTTTTCTGTATTCTTTTCTGTGAATAAATTCTGTCTTACAAAAAAAAAAAAAAAAGAAAAGAAAAGAAAAGAAAAAAAATCAATAAAATCTGCACGGCAAGCTAAAAATAAATAAATAAATAAATAAATAACTTGGCAAAAAAAAAGATTCTCCTAACTATTTTTCTATCAATGTTTACTTAGTCTTCTATGCTTCCCACAGTCAGCCAATGATTTTGATGCACAGTTCAATAATTTTTTGCAATATTCTCATCAGTTCTGCTCGTTATTGGCTGCCCCAGCCTTTCTTCATCAGTGACACTTTCTCTCCCCTCAGAAAAACATTTAATCCCTTTCTAGACTGCTGTTTTCTTCATGGACTATCCCCATAAACTTAGATTAATGTGATCCTGATTTCACTTCCATTCTTGCCAAGTTTAATAAGAAATTTAGCAATGTTTTCTGTTTGTTTGTTTGTTTGTTTTGCAGTTTTTGGCCAGGACGGGGTTTGAACCCACCACCTCCAGTATATGGGGCCGGTGCCCTACTCCTTTGAGCCACAGGTGCTGCCCAAAATTTAGGAATGTTTATTCATCACTCTCATTCAAGCTCCAACATTCTTAAGACAGCACACAAAAACATGCAAGAACAATAATAAATGCCACTCAGCATGACACCAGCCCCTGTCAACAGGAACCCAGCTGTGAGACACCAAACATTACCACGTTGTACAGTGCTGCCAGTGTCCACATGATGGGAAGTTCGTAAAATTGTCAGACCTCACCTCGCATTTCTGCAACTGCATGTATCAAGGAGACATTAGGAGAGAATATCAAAAGTCTAGATCTTGAACCAAATGTAAAAAAATATTTTTAAGACAATTCTGGGGAAATTTAAATATAGACCAGAATTAGGTGATACCAAGAAGTTATTAATATCATGTAATAATAGCATAGACGGGGTTTTTTTGTTTATTTATTTTTTTTTTTTTGTAGAGACAGAGTCTCACTTTATCACCCTCGGTAGAGTGCCGTGACATCACACAGCTCACAGCAACCTCCAACTCCTGGGCTTAGGAGATTCTCTTACCTTAGCCTCTTGAGTAGCTGGGACTACAGTCACCCACTACAACACCCTGGTATTTTTCTATTTTGCAGTTTGGCCGAGGCCGGGTTTGAACCCGCCACCTTCGGTATATGGGGCCGGCACCCTACTAGATGAGCCATAGGCACTGCCCTAGCATAGATGTTTTAAAGAAAACACCCACCTACAAGAGAAAAATGACTAGAAACCTGGATTTTCCTTGAAAACATTTCAGCAAATATAAAGACAAGGAAAATATAATTTTCTATAGCAAAATTTTGATAATGTTGAATCTAGGTAACAGATAAATAAGGATTCATTATAGCAGTGTCTTTTGTATATATTTACATTTTTTACAATAAGAATATAAAATTTAATTATGAGGCATCCCATGACTGACATGAGGGTTGAAAGCATCTTTTGAACCCACATCATCACCCATATCCGTGGTAAGGCCCAGATTGGAAGGACAGGCCTACCCAGCCATACAGAGCACCTGCCTCCTGCCCCAAGAAGGTCCAGAAACTTCTTGAGGAAGTGAATGAGAAAGCTCAGAAGCTCAGAGCAGTGGATCCCAGGGCCGTGTGCTGCACGCTGAGTTACCACTTCCACAATCTCACAATTTCTCACTTGAAAGGAACCAAAAAGAGTACCCCTAGCTATTGGAGTCCAAACCTCCTCAGGTTCTCCTGGCAGCTTATTAACCCACAGATTCCTGGGCCCTCACCCAGACTGAGTAGTAGCAGAGCCCCGGAATCTGTGTTTATTTCTTTGGAGGTTCTGGGGCAGCCCTAGATTGGGGCCCTGGCACCTTTGAAATCGATCAGCATCCAAATCTCACAAAAGCGGATTGTGATCCAGAAGGGTCCTGTACTCCACAGCCTCGCCCCCAGCAGGTCTTCTGTGGAGGGGCAGCCCTTCCTGAGACCTCTTCAGAAACAATGGGTCTGGGGGTCCCACCAGCACGTGAAAGGAAAGAGCCAAGCTCTTGATCAAAGTGTCTTCCTCGGGCTCTGGGAACTCGTAGCACTCCGAGGCACCCGCGCGGATGCAGCCTCGCTCTTTGCCTCCAGGTCCCCCACCCCGTATCAGGTGCAAATCAGCCCAGCCTCTCCCTCTGATTCTGCCTTGGTAATATTGACCCCCTGCCAGCAGCTAAGCAGCTCTTACAGCGGAGATGAAGACAGGGAGGAGCCAGAGGATATCTGTTACAGCCATTATTTTCCACTCAGGATCCTATTTTGCATCTTCTCTGGAGGCCCATAAATTGAACTTTGAGGAGGGGCCCTGAAATCCGCAGCTGGGAGTTCATCAAGACGCCTTGGGCGGATCAAAGTGAAACACTGCCACCAAGTGGCCATTCCGGGTCATCACATGCTGCCGGGAACACCTATCTCCAGCATGAGAAGTGATGGAGCAGACGAGCACACCCTTCCCTTCTTTTTCCTAAAACTATTGCATTTATATTAGTAGAAATAGAATCACGTGGTGTAACACCATACGGTCTAAAGAGGTCTCGGTGATTTCCTGCAGGGCTATTGTGGATTCAAGCCAAATATTTAGCTAGGGGGTCTCTCCCAAGTGTTAACGTGCCCACATCTCGCCAGCACAGCCCTTGCTCCTTGTTCTAAGGGGACACTTTGTTCTCAAGTGCCCAGGGCTGACCCTCTCTCAAAATTTACCACAAATCCGGGCTGATTCATCAGGACCCAAGGCCTGAGCCTATATAAATTCTGCAGTTCTTAGGACTTTTCCTGATTCTGAACAGCCCTGGGCACCAGATCTTCCTATGGTATGAGAAATTTAGGCCAGACAGACACAAAGAAAACTTTCTAACCAGCAAAATTGTTAAAACTGTGAAATGGGTGGCTGAGGGAACTAACAGAATTTCCTCCGGAGATGTTTGCTGTTGCATTAAGTTATGGAAGTATACCATTCATGTATAGATCTATAATGCCATAAAAAAAGGCAAAAGCTAATTAACATGGGAGCCTGAGCACTGAAACTTGCTTACTAAAATACACTGACTGTGTTTAGCTATAAATATTTTATTTATTAATTCACATAAGGCGTATATGTTATACACCTATTTTGGTGACCCATATGTGCCACGTGCTACACTGCTCCTAACTCTAATGGTAACTTGGAAATTATTAGGCAAAATATTCCTATTAGCTGATTTTTCATTAATTGATAGCCTACATAATTAATCACATGCATTGCAAGGTTTAACTTTTTCCTTTGTTACAGAATGGAACGTTTTGAAATCAGCCAAGGAACTGCCTTTTGTTTTCAGTGATGTGCAAATGGAAGTCATGCTAGTTGGTGGTGTTTGATTGTGTGGACTTTGATTTGTGGTGACTGAGAGGAAAGAATTGTGTTTTGGAGTAATTGAAAATGGAAAAGCCAGAGAGTATAAAGGAAAGAATCTAGGCTCATGGAATATAAGAGTTGACATCTGAGATGAAACCCGAGCAGCTCCTAGGATGGGAAACTGAGGCCCAGGGAGCTGACGTGACTCATCCAGGGCCCCTCACTCGTGTCTCCACTCTGCCCATGACCTCTCCTCGGGGTACTGGCTGAGAACCCCAGGTCTCTGAGCTCTGATTGTCACTCAACAGCTCCTTGTCTGTAAAACTCCAGGACATCCCTGTACTCTCTCTAGGCCTCAATTTCCTCACAAGTAAAATAAGGAGATCTGGGAAGAGAACATATTGCCCATGGTCTACAAAAGACCTGCAAGGTGCAGAAGTGCCACTCAGCAGTCCCACCTCCACTAGACCAAGGGCCACTTTTCCACTGCCGAAGAGATTTAGGGAAAGCTGAACCTCTGCCCAGGCAAGTCTACCTGTGATATAGGTACCTCATAAGCTCCCAAGGAAGAGCTAGGTGGACGTTTTACCAGCTTCTTGTGCTACTGCAAATAGCAAACACATCTAGTCCAGAGCAACTCTGAGAGAGTGGCCAATTCCTTCTCACTGTCAGCGTTTGAAAGCTTCCCACCTGCTTCACCCACACCCCTCCCCACCTTCCTTCCACTTCCACTGTTAACAAAGAAATTATGCCAGATACATGTTGAGGACAGTATGTAAGGGGCCCCTGCAGTGGGTTCTTGCAGTGGAGGAAGGAGACAGAGTTTGACCTTGATTCCAACAAGGACAATTGGGGATTTATAGAGAAGAAGCAAGTGGATGTAAGAGAAAACTTCAGGGAGAAGGCAGTTTCTGGCTAAACTGACTTGATCGGGTTATTGCCAAAGGCAGCCCAAGAAATAAAGGGTAAGGAGTAAGGACAGATAGCAAGAGTGGGGATTTGTGCTAAACTGACATAGCTGAACCCACCCCAGGGTATGAACCATCCCAGAATCTGGGAGCACGTCTGCGACCTCACACAAAACAGGTCCCAGGTGCCTGCAGCCTTTTGCTGTAAGTGGGATGGACAGCTGGGGAGTGGGAAACCCGAGTGTGGGGGCTCTGAGCTGCATGCCCTGTACCCTAGCCAGGGGGGTGAGCCTTTCTGAGAAGTCAGCAATTTCCCTTCAGCACAAAAGAGACCTCTACTCCAAAGCTGCGTGTCCCCCAGCTGACCACTTTTTGATTTTTGTCTATCCAAAAGGACACTTTCTCCCCAAAAGTACACATAAAGGCCAGCAGGACGCTGCCAGCAGGAGCTCGTTTCCCTCCAACCTGAGATGTGCTCCAGGCAGCCACCCCGGGGGCGGCCCGTCCCTGTAGGCCCTGGGGAACTGGGGCTCCATCCTGTGTTCTCAGCAGACACGGAGAGGTGGTACAGATGAGACCGCTGGGCCCTGGGATCTGTCCCCCAGCACAGAGCCCTCTCCCAGGGCTTAATAACCTGTAACTGAGCCATTCCCAGGCTGCAACAGCAGTGACTCCAGTGGCACCTGAATGCCAGTATTCCTCTCCGACATCTTCCCCTCCTAGTGTACAGAGATACTGCAAGGAGGGTGTGGAGTGTCCTTCCCAGAGAACAGGAATGTCCCTCCCGTGGGAGGGGTGAGGAGGCTCAGGTTTCTGGCTCTTCTGCATCCTCCCCCCTGCCCGGGTTTCTACTTCCTATCCCTATCCTGTTCTTTCACTACGTCCACCACCACCCTCCGAACCACCAACACCTCTCACTGGGAAAGCTGCAGTGGCCACTTCAGGGGTAGAGATAATATGGATCAGTAATCACGCATCTGCCTACCTCTCAGTCACCACGAAGGCGATGTGAAAACACATACCCCAAGGTCGGGGGCATTCTGGGTGCTCAAAAATGTCATTTCACTACAAAAAGGAAATAGTACCAAGGACTTGTTAGATTGTGGTATTAATACATGCAATACAAATAAAAGAAAAAGAGGGAAAATGCAAACTAAAAAAGAAAGGAAATGCAGCAGCCTCCCAGTCTGTCCTCACACCTTCTGGTCTCCCTGTAATTCACTTTCCGCACATCAGCCAGAATCAGATTTCTCAAAACACAAATCTGGATCATGTCTGTCTAACCCCTATTTTCAAGTAAAGTGGATTAGCAGGAACCCAGACATGCCCACCCTCGCATGAAGGAGTCAAGGACCCCGCTCCCTGTAGGACACCTGAGGCTTCTTCCATAGTGGCCCTGTATGCAGCCATTGGTTAGAGGATTCTTCTTGCATGGTACATAAAGCAAGCCAGATCCCACCTCTAGACCTTGAACACACCTGCGCCTCTGAGCCTTTCATGCAAGGTGTGATTGAAGAGCCTACAAGGCCAGAAAGCTGGGACTTCACGAGCTCACGGATAAAGTTATATAAACTGATTTGTGCCTGTTTGCTGATAAATGATTGCTTAATACATGTCTATTGGGGCAAAATTTGCTCTGAGCCCATGTAATGTTTTCCCACCACTAAGTATCCACCCCCAAAGACCCTAATTCCTATCTGGAACCACTTAAAAGGCCATATTTGCAATAGGAGGTGGGAGGAGAAAGATGTGTGCTAGAGCCAGAGGGCAGTGGAGGGTCCCCAAGAAAACCCTATCTCCTGCAAACCTATGGTTCTTTAGGAAATGTCTACCCAGAGAGAAGCACCCAAGATGTTAAATCTTTAAAGATTGTAAGTTTGTGACTCCAGGAGCAATCGATAGTATCAATAGCATCTTACCTGCACTTTGGAATTCTTCAAACCTCTCCTGGGACTGCCGCGTCGGAGATGATGCCTTTGCTCCTCTGGTTCGTTCATCCGACATATGTGGCGTGAGTCCTTCATCCAAAGAACTGAGAATTAGTGGTAAACTAAACAGGCCAAATGTCTGCCCTCGGGGAGCTTCTGCAGGGTTAGTCCCAAGTATACTACACTTCTAACTGAATTCCACTCCTGTGCAATCGTGATTAGAGCAAAGGCTGGTCAATATCTACAGTGCAAAATATTGGTGTGGTACCCGGACCACGTCAGACCCTTTTTACCATTTCTGTGCTCCCCATCTTTCCCCCAGGCAAACCGTTAATCAATGACTGCTGGATGTGGGTACATTAAAGCCTATTCCTCTTGTCTGAGGTTGTACCATTCTGAGTTAGAACTTGGACTTCAGAGCTGCCCTGAAGGAGCAGACTGATGCCGCCACCGGCCAGACTTGACGTTGCTCCCTTACTTAGCTTCCTCCACTCTCTCGGGTTCTCAGCCACTCACTGGTCTTCCTGAAAGCACTTCCTTAATACATCACTTGCATATAAATTCTTACTCTGGTCTGTTTCTAAGAGCCAGCTCAACACTGCATCACTTATAAATCCATCCTTGACTATAGCAAATGCACGTATTTCACCAAACCAGCAGCATTCCCGAGTGCCTACCCAAGTGACATTAGTATTGTGCCGAGTGCGGGCAATGCCAATATGAATACGACCTACTCTCAATCGTGAAGACTTCCACTGAAGTTTAGCACAATGCAGGCTATGTTTAAAGAAGTGCATTCGGATACAATGGATTTGGAGGTGATGGTGGAAACTATGGTGGTGGTCCTGGTTACAGCAGTAGAGGGGGCTATGGTGGTGGTGGACCAGGATATGGAAACCAAGGTGGCGGATGTGGTGGTGGAGGAGGATATGATGGTTACAATGAAGGAGGAAATTTTGGAGGCAACTATGGTGGTGGTGAGAACTATAATGATTTTGGAAATTATAGTGGACAACAGCAAACAAATTATGGACCCATGAAAGGGTGCAGTTTTGGTGGAAGAAGCTCGGGCAGTCCATATGGTGGTGGTTATAGTGGAAATGGTGGATATGGTAGCAGAAGGTTCTAAAAACAACAGAAAAGGGCTACAGTTCTTAGCAGGAGAGAGAGCGAGGAGTTGTCAGGAAAGCTGCAGGTTCCTTTGAGACAGTTGTCCCAAATGCATGAGAGGAACTGTAGAAATCTGCCACAGAAGGAACGATGATTCTTAGTCAGAAAAGTTACTGCAGCTTAAACAGGAAACCCTTCTTGTTCAGGACTGTCATAGCCACAGTTTGCAAAAAGTGCAGCTATTGATGAATGCACTGCGGTGTCAATTAGATGTTCATTCCTGAGGTCTCTTATCTGTTGTAGCTTTGTCTTTTTCTTTTTCTTTTCATTACATCAGGTATATTGCCCTGTAAATTGTGGTAGTGGTACCAGGAATAAAAAATTAAGGAATTTATAATTTTTCAAACAAACAAACAAACAAAAATTAGAGATAATTTCAAAGAAGAAAGTAAAACTCACCACCAAATACCACCATCCAGAGATGTCAACTTCCATGAAGCTCCTATTCCTGAGCAGGGTCTGCAGGGCCCTCCATGGCCGGCCACCACTCAGCTTCCCTTCTCCCTGACCATGGGCTCCGTGTGGTCCTCTGACATGCCTAGACACCCCAGGCCTCTCTCCTTGCCTCTGGGCCTTTGCACATGCTGTTCCTTTGGTGTGACATGACCTTCTTCCTGGACTCCATCTGTCTCACCCTATGCTCCCTGGGCTCCAAGCACAGGCATCAGGCCCTCCAGGTAGTCATCTCTGAGAGGCCACCCTGCTTAGGTTGGGCCGGTGGACTGCCTCTCAGCCCCCACAGTCCATCAGCATCTCCTATTGGAGCATACCTTACCCTGAGTGTAGGTTCCTGTTTGCCTTTCTGTCTTTTCCAATATAGAATGCAGGGGCCATGACTAGGTCACCTCTTTGTGCCTTCCATAGGTCTTCCATACAGTAAGAGACTCTGTATGTGTTTGTTGAATGACTGAGTGAAGACCTTGGTTTGGGAGTGTTTCTTTCTTTTTTTTTTTTTGAGACAGAGCCTCAAGCTGTCACTGTGGATAGAATGCTATGGCATCACAGCTCACAGCAACCTCCAATTCCTGGGCCCAAGCCAGTCTCCTGCCTCTGCCTCCCAAGTAGCTGGGACTATAGGCGCCCACCACAACGCCCAGCCATTTTTTGGTTGCAGCTGTCATTGTTGTTTGGCGGGTCTGGGCTGGATTCGAACTCGCCAGCTCAGATGTACATGGCTGGCGCCTTAGCCCGTTGAGCCACAGGCACCGAGCCAGGAGTGTTTCTTAGAAGAGGTGGCATTCAAGCCATGCTCTCAAAGATGGTGTGTGTTTGTTTGTTCTGAGATAGGGTCTGTCTCTGTCATCCAAGTTTGAATGCAGTAGTGTGATCACAGGTCACTACAACCTCCAACTTCTGGGCTCAAGTGATCCTCCTGCCTCAACCTCCCAAGTAGCTAGGACTATGGGTGTGTGCCACTGCACCTAGGTAACTTCTTAAAAATGTTTTCTAGAGGCTGAGCACAGTGGTTCATGCTTGATTTCCCAGCACTCAGGGAGGCTTAGGCTGGGGGTGGATTTTGAGCTCAGAAGTTTCAGACCAGCTTAAGCAAGAACAAGACCCCGAGTCTCAGGTACTCAGGAGGCTGATTCAAGAGAATCGCTTGTCCCCAAGAGTTTGAGGTTGCTGTGAGCTATGACGATGTCATGACACTCTACCCAAGGTGACCAAGCATGACTCTGTCTCAAAAAATATATAAATAAATAAATAAAAATAAGACAAGGCAGCTTTTTCTGCATCAAGAGATGGGTCTTCTGCATTGACTTTGACCTGGTCTCTCACCTGGGTATGGGGACCCCACTTCTGCAGGCCCTTCAGGCTCCCAGTGGCACATTCAAGGAGGCCAGGTAGCTCCTGCCCTGTGCACACCACCAAAGAGACAACATCAGATGTGAGGAGCAGTGTTCCTCTGTGTGCTATTGATTTTTCATAACTGCCCGCCAACAGACAAGGTGAACAGTTCACTTTTATGAATCCTTGTTAACAGTGCAGCAGAAGATATTTCACTTTAAGTATCCCCTTTCTGCTGAAAAAGAAAAAAAAGAAAAGTAACAGAAAATGTAAATTATCTCATCATGGAGTGATGCTGAGAGCTCTGAGCCAGTGCAGAGGTTGCTGGAGCGTGAGCAGGGGAGGTCCACTTTGTGCCCCACCCCTCACCAGTGGTCAGGGCTGGCCCCAGGGAGCCCTCCCAAAGCAGGGATTGGTTCTAGCAGGGGAGGGCAGTGTAGCAGGTGGTTAGAGTATAGACACTGGCTGTCCATCTAAATGGGCATCTAAATGTCCATCTAAACAGAAAAGTGCAAGGATGTTTATGGTAACTTTAAAAATTAAGCATAGGAATGGACACAGTGTCTCCTGCCTATAGTCCCAGCACTTGGGAGCTTGAAGCCAGCAGTTTGAGACAGCCTGGGCAACACAATAAGACCCCATCACTACCAAAATGTGTAAAAAATTAGCTGGGTGTGGTGGTGCTCAGCGGTAGTCCCACTTACTCTGGAGCTGAAGTGAGAGGATCGATTGAACCCAGGAGTTTGAGGCTACGGTGAGTTATGATCACACTACTGCACTCCAGCCTGGGTGACAGAGCTTGACCGTGTTTTTATTTATTTATTTATTTATTTTGCAGTTTGGGGCCCGGGCTGAGTTTCAACCCACCACCTCTGGCATATGGGGCCAGCGCCCTACTCCTTTGAGCCACAGCGCCACCCTGACCATGTTTTTAAACATAAAGAAATGTTTTAAAAAAATTATACATAAATGATCATATGGCTTTTGAGTGGAGTACCATTTGGGTAGGAAAAAGAATAAGGTCATCCTGGGTGGACCAATAGAAAAGAAAGTATTAATACATGAGATATTACTGAGTGGATATAGCAAGTTGTAGGACAATTTGTAGTGGGCTACCACTTAGGTAAAAGAAAGCATGTACATTCTAGGTCAGACGATTAACTTTGCGATTAAACTTAGGGTGGCGCCTGTGGCTCAAAGGAGTGGGGCACCCGCCCCATATGCTGGAGGTGGTGGGTTCAAACCCAGCCCCAGCCACAAACTGCAAAAAACAAACAAACAAAAACTTTGCAAATTCATCCTAGAAAAAGTGCTACATACCTTGTTGCTGAATATCCCTCTGGTCACCTTCAAAGTACTCCCCTGGGCCCTCCGGTGACCATAGTGATATTCATGCTAGCTCTTTTTCTAGGATGAGTCTGGGAATGCAATTGTCAGCCCTCATATGATGACAGCTCTGATGGCCATTCCAGAGAAGGAGTTCCAAAGTTGTTTGAAGGATGGGCGAGGTGCTGGTGTTGGTGCATAGCTTCCCAAGGGGAGTACTTCAGAGTTGACTGTAGTAGTATTCAGCAACAAGGTGTGTAGCCCTTTTTTCTAGGATGAGTTTGTGGATTTAACTGTGCAACCTTGTATGGACCTTGAATGTATGTGAATAGAGTTGCACACAAATCTGTTCACATAGGTCCTCTCTGGGGAAATCGCAGAACAGGAGATTTTTACTCTTCATTCACTAGTTTCACTTTTGTGCTAGTTTTATTTTTTACTGTGGGCAGTTTTACTATTATAATTTAAGTCTCTTAAAATGTGAACTTGAGGGAGGTGCTTTAATGTTTTATATCCTTCTCCATTGTTTAGACTTTTTTTTACAATAATCATTATGTCTGTAAATATAAAAATATAATACACATTTGTTTAAACAAACATATATTGGTCTTGGTGTCAGGCAGATGTGGTTTTTGTTCTCAAGCTTTCCTTGACCAGCTGGGTGACATTAGACAAGTCACTTAACCTCTCTGAGTATCAATTTCCTCTGCAGCAAAATTGGGTGTTAATAGAATATTCAGAGCAAGCTTGCAGCAAATACTAGCTTTATCATTATAGATTATTATCCAGGAAAACCCTCATATGCTGTCCTGGTTGGTGAGTTAATGCCTGTCTCTGTACCAGGCTCTATGAAACTATTTAAAATGTTGTAGACCAGTGGTCCTCAAATGGTTTTTAGGAGTGTAATTCAGTTACAAATGAAATCTTAGGGTGAAACCCAGTATGTGTAGGATAGCAACAGGAACATTGTATTAGCGTTCAGAGTGGACATTTATACCCAGTGGATATTCTCAGCCCTCCGTCTGTCCTGCATCCTCTCCCCTTCTTGGGGCAAGAACACCCTGACCTTCTGTCAGGGGGAATAATTACTGCCCCCACTCTTATCCTCCTCCCCAGCACCAGAGGTGGGCATGGACCCAATGCCTAAAGCATCCTTTGAACCTAATGCCTACGACATCCTCTGGTCACAGGTAAACGTCCAGATTGTGACTAGTGGGGACCAGTCACACGTCCATGTGACATGTCCATGAAAAGTGTGGAGAGAGAGAAGTTCCCTTTCTCCTGTATTTGATCCTGGGAGGAGAGGAGAGGGGGGAGGTAAGCCTGAAACTCCCAAAGGACATCCTCAGAACCTAAGAATGCAACCAGTACTATGAAAAGTGGGCCATCTGATGGTGAAAACTTGAACCCTGGTGACATGGCAGAAGGCCCCTGAATCACACCGTGCCTGAAGCCAGAACCACTCTCTGGAGTTCTTTTTGTTGCAGAAACCATTTTGCTCCAGTCAGTGGGTTTTCTGTCACTTGCAACCAAAGGAAAGCTAAACGATATAATACATTTATTCATAAAGTCACTTAGGAAAAACAATGAAGGTGCTTTGACAGACATTAATGTTTAAAATCAGAAGTTAGGGATGACAGCTGCTGTCTTTTATCATCTTCTCATCTAATTTCTTTCTTTTTTTGGTATTGATTTATTTTTTATTTTATTTTATTTTTTAATTGACACATGATAATTCTACATTTTTAAGAGATCCATAGTGATGTTTCTATACATATAATGTATAGCAATCAGATCAGGGGAATTAGCATATCCATCATCTCAAACATTTATCATTTTGCACCCAGTTTCTTTCTCTATGTGAGTTTGGTTGCCCAATGTCAAGAAAACCCTGATTCACAGGTAAGTAGTTATTAATAAAAACAAAGCCTTGTTTGCAGTTTAACGTCAGACTTAGGGGCCCAGATGCGGAACAAGGCAATCTGAATTCAAAGACTCAGCAGCTGTGGATCCCAGAGCCAGTATTTGACCGCTCTGGGGCTTAGTTTCCTAGCACTCACCTCACTGGAGCCTGGGAACAGCAGATAAGTCAATACCCAATACACGGGAAAACATTTAGATAGTGCCTGACACCTGGTACAGGTGAGCGATTATTCTTATTCTACCACATTTTGACTCATTGGAGCGCCTGTGTGTTGCCTTGAGCTGACGGGAATAAAACTTTACCTGGTATGTCTGTGTTATTGACAAACATCCAAGCTCTTAAAAATTATTTATTTAGGGCAGCGCCTGTGGCTCAAAGGAGTAGGTCGCCGGCCCCATATGCTGGAGGTGGTAAGTTCAAATCTAGCCCCAGCCAAAAACTGCAAAAAAAAAAAAAAATTATTTATTTAGAAACAGGGTCTTACTCTGTCACTCAGGTTAGAGTACAGTGGCTCAATCAGAGCTCAATCTCCTCCAACCCTGGGTGAACAAACAGGCTGAAGAGCAAACAGTAATACCAGTGGCGGGAACGGAACGGAAGATCAATCAAATTGTCTTCACGGGAGAAGCCCAGTCATGTGCCCAGGAAGAATGTATCGTTTAAGGGGTAGAACCTTGCCCTCCAGTGGGTGAGTACCCAGCAGGCCCCGGAAGATCCTAGTTCCCTGGAACAGAAGAAAAAACTATCTACTGAGCATTTTCTGTGTGCCTAGTAACAATGACAATAATACCTAGCACTTATTCAGTGCCCACGATGCAGTGCATTCGGTTTAAGCCTCTTAGAACGTCTTCGAGGTAACATCCACTTTCAGAAGAGAAACCTGAGGACTAGAGAGGCAAATTGTTTTGCCCAAGCAGCAGGCCTGTCTAACTTCAGAGTTCCTGCCCTATTCTGTGCTATTCTACATTCTGTGGCTCCCATAATCCTTCCCAAACCTCCAAGGGCAGTTTAGTTTTATGCCCATTTCAAGGTACAGAAAACAGAGGCCAAGAAAGGCAAAGTCACCTGCTCAAAGTGTCATGTGAGCTGAGCTAGGCTTTGGCCCAGTTCCACTGAACTCCAGTCCTGGGGGTGTCCCTTTCCTGTGGCCTCCCTGAGCAAGACCCTGAGGGAGACAGAGTGGGTACATTTGTGGCTCAGGGGACAGTGTGTATAGTGGAAATGGAAACCATACACCCTCTCCCTTCTTCTGCAGTCTGGAGGATAGCTCAGTCCCTATGGGGACTGCTGTTATAGCAAATCAATCTTTTTTTTTTTTTTTTTTGAGGCAGAGTCTCAAGCTGTCACCCTAGGTAGAGTGCCATGGCATCACAGCTCACAGCAACCTCAAACTCTTGGCCTTAAGCAATTCTCTTGCCTCAGCCTCCCAAGTAACTGGAACTATAGTCACCTGCCACAAGCCTGGCTATTTTTTTGGTTGCAGTTGTCATTGTTGCTTAGCAGGCCCAGGCCGGTTTTGAACCCATCTCCCTAGTTGTATGTGGTCGGTGCCCTAGATGCTGAGCCATGGGTGCCTCAGCAAATCAATCTTTATATTTCTCTCTTAATATAAATGGCAAGCAGGTGGGATATTATAGGTTTTGGAAAAATAAAAAGCAACACAAAAGCAATTTGTGTTAGATATGGGTGCAGATTTTGGCACAATCCCCAAAGAGACAAGGATTTTTTAGCCCTACTTTTAGTTCTGGTCTTCTACTTTGGAGGGTGGTGAGGACTCCCCGAGGAGGGAAGAGGCCCTTCACATATCACTACTTATTGGGAAAAAAGCCCCTGCACCCCCTACTTTGTCTGCCTCCCTAATCTCTCCCCCTTTACCAGGCTCTCTGCTTCTCTCTCTCCCCCAACCCCCAAGAACTCCGCTGGAGCACTGCACTGAGAGAAGCAATTTATAAAGCAGATGTTTACTTCAAGGTTTTACATGAGCTTGGTGTCTCGCCAAACGTTATAGTAATTGGAGGCTGTGTTTAATTACTGATCAATGTAGAGTTAGGAAAAGACAGGCCTGGAAAATGCCTTTGATCTAGACTTTCCGCTTTGCCTCAAAGGAGGTGAGGGTTTCTGGTCCTCTATGGCTCAGCTCATCCTGAGCTGAGGCCTAAGTTGATGAATGAATTGGGTGTGTAAATAGCTACTGGGCCACTGGTCTCTAGGAAATGGCACTGGGGAGAGCAGACCAGATTTTACTGTTTCTCTCCTTGCCATCCCATTATTGTTGATACCTATTTTGTTCTAGGCACTGTTCTGTGCACTGGGGTCACAGGAATTAATGATTTTCTCCCAGTTCCTGGCCTAGGTGACTTAGACACATATTATTGTTCAACATAAGACAGGGGTTGTAGCCAGGCTTCAAGTTCAAAAGTGACAGCTTGGGCGGCTCCTGTGGCTCAGCGAGTAGGGCGCCAGCCCCATATACCGAAGGTGGCGGGTTCAAGCCCGGCCTCAGCCGAACTGCAAAACAAAAAAAAAAATAGCCGGGCACTGTGGCGGGCGCCTGTAGTCCCAGCTACTAGGGAGGCTGAGGCAAGAGAATCGCTTAAGCCCAAGAGCTGGAGGTTGCTGTGAGCAGTGTGACGCCACGGCACTCTACCCAGGGCGATAAA
>CAUYON010169410.1:0-15511 GCA_963573935.1 Arctocebus calabarensis
GTAGTCCCAGCTACTTGGGAGGCAGAGGCAAGAGACTCGCTTGAGCCCAGGAATTGGAGGTTGCTGTGAGCTGTGATGCTACAGCACTCTATCCAGGGTGACAGCTTGAGGCTCTGTCTCAAAAAAAAAAAAAAAAAGAAATGAAGATGGGTTAAAATTGAGGAACCTTAGATTCTAATTCATATTGCTGGAAAAAGATAGGACATTAAACATAAAGAACTAGAATGAGGAAAAATAACACATTTAAGAGCACAAATTCACAGAATAGAAAAATGCATGTATTTTTTTTAAAAAAAGTAAGAAACACAAAAATTAGTTCTTTGAAAATATTGTAAATTGCCACTCTCCAAGCAGGAATGATGAGAGAGAGAACACAAATTACACAGATTTGCAGTGAAAAAGAAGCATCACATCACTTACTACACATCTTACTTGACTTCAAAAAGAATATGAGCATATTTGAAATTGCCGAGGAAGGTGCATAAAGAAATATTCCAGGGAATTGTCATTGTGAATATCTTGATCTAGATAGGGGACACAGGTGTATACATACATAAAAATGCATCAAGCCTTAGAATTCAGGCTTATGCACTGTACTAGATGGAAATTAAACCTCAATTATTTTATTTCCTTATGCCACAATTATTGTTGCTGATTCATGGTGACCTATTGGGAAACCTGTTGCCTCTCTTACTGGCTTCATGATATTACAGACACATCTGCCTTATATGTGAACTCTGATGCTCTGCTCTTCGTGATTTATTGAACAACTTTCTATCACCTGTACTTAACGTTCACCTGCAAGCCTGTATTACCTTGAGCAGTCCTTTCTAGCTTGGCCAGTGATAAAATTCTTAAGGGGTATTATATATTAAATATATAAATCACTTCTGGCAATTCAGACTCAGTGGGTTTCAGTTGCAACCAGTAATCTTTCTCTCTCTCTTTTTTTTTTTCCTATGAAAAGTTCGAGTGATTCTTATCTTTGACCAATTTTGGAAGCAGTACCCTAGGTGGTATGATTAATTACCATCTCCTGACTTGTCCCACTTTTTTACCTCCCTTTCTGACTAGGTCTAGCAGGCATCCTACTTATTTTCAAGACTGAATGTGTGAAAAGAGGTCACAGAAACATTCACTATAATGTTAGAGACATTAAAAGTTAACATAAAATAGTTTTATTAAGAAATCTGTGTGGTTTTTCACCTTCAAAGGAATTACAGAGTCCTGTTAGGAAGAAGCAGAAGTCTTTGAGAATTTTAGTATTAAGAAAGAACATTGATACACACCCACTTTTTTGGTTCAATATGTTATCAAGTACTTAGTATATGCAGTTTTCTCCAGTTTGAAGATCACACTAGCAGCACTCTGCCTACATTTATGTAGTGGTTTTATGTGTTAGTATAGGGTTTGGAATACTATGATGATGTTCTCAAGAACCTCAAAAGTATCTGGGTTTTTTTATCTCTCCATTTTCAAGTAGAAATGAAAAGCAGGCAAATGGGAAAACATAGATAAAAAGGAAACATATTGATATTATTTTGTTAGGGACATGCATTATTTGTCCATCTGACATTTATTTTAACACATTCTACGCATAAAGCATTATGTAAGGCTATAGTTTCACAGCAGTAAATAACCTAAACATAGTCCTTTTCTTACTACAATCTCTACTAGAATTTATAGTTTAGCATAGATAATTTTCTTAAATTTGTAAATTTTTAATATCAACATGATAAGTTCTACTAAGGAGAAGTTTAACATACAATGATGAGATGTTTAAAGGAGGGAAGTGAGCTAATTTAGGAGTCACTTAACGTTCTCCATGGAAGGCCATATATGTATATATATATTTTTTGCAGTTTTTGGCTGGGGCTGGGTTTGAACCCGCCACCTCCAGCATATAGGGCTAGCGCCCTACATTGTTGAGCCACAGGCACCGCCCTGGAAGGCCATATATTTTACTTCTGATTTATGCTCCACCCCACCCCAAATAGGGGAGTAAATTATATTTTTTTCACAAAAGAAAAAAACATTTTTAAACAGAGGTTTTCAGTGACATATTATGATTTGATTTTCTCAGGGATAGCCAGTTAATATATAAGGACAACTACCAAAGTCAAAATACTTTAAGTATCACTGTGATTCTGCCACCATTGTTAGCAAAACCAGCTTTTCCTTCTGGTTTTTAAACAAGCACCCAGCTGCAGTTAGCTTCTTTGCAGATAGACAATAGAAATAGACATGAAAACTTTAAAAAAAGAGAATGAGTATATCCAGGTGGGCGTAGTGTGATTTTTTTTTTCATTTTTATTGGCTCTGTTCAAAATACGTGACTCTAGAAAACATCAGAAAAGCATAGTTGATCAGACAGCACTATTTCTGTTTCTACATGAAGCCAAGGAGATAAGCTACATCTTTTTATATTTCCAACTAGACACAGTGCTTCTCTAAAAAATATATGGCTATAAGTAATACCCAGAAAAAAATCAAAGCTTGTTAGTATTTTCTCGCGGGCAATAGTCAGTGGTTTCATTTCTTCAGGCTGCTTTGGAATAGGGCATACATCACACCCAAGATGTATGTGCTAAGACTGGCCAGAATTTTATTTTGTAACTATCACTTCCATCAGAAGAAACCTATATCCAACGCAATTCTCTTGGGAGAAGAAGACATGTGTGTCTTTTGTATTGAATTTAAAGAAAGAACTGTAGCATCACTTAGAATGCGGACGCGGGCCTGGAAGCTTGTGATAGTTTTCATGACAGGGCAAAGTTCAAACTTCCACAGCTCCTACTCCCTATCAAAGGCAGAGAAAGGTACCTGAAAACTCCTTTCATGTCCTGTAAGGGAACCAAGTGCTCCCAGGTGCATACATCTCCAGGCTGTTACGTTAATGCGTTTGTGTAGCTAGTAAAGTTATCTCTTCACCAAGTGAAGACTGCTGCACTTACTCCCTGTGCTGTGCTAGGGAAAGTGAGCACAACTGAAAATAAAACAAACGCAAGTCCCTGTCATGTGAAAACTTATATCTGATCCAAGATGGACAATAATATATTAAACAAAAAATACACATATTGTAAGAATGTGGCTGCACATTATAGGGAAACAAAGGCAATTCGGTGATAGATGTCATTGGTGAGGAATAGGGGGAGCGGGAGAGGTCGCATAGAAAGGAAGGTTAGGTAAGGTCTCTCACGGGTCACAATATTTAATGAAATGTTTGATGACAGTCATGTGAGTAACAAAGATCAACCAATTGTTGATATCACAAGACAGGAAAAAGTTCTTTGGGTTTGGGGTTTATTGAGATCAATATGTTTAGAGTGTAGGTGGTAGAGAAAGGACGAACATAAGGTCAAGTGGCAAAGTGACTGGGAGCAGATCTTTGGGATCAGCCATTCTCAATCTGTGGGTGGCAACACACAGAAACTGTATTAAAGGCCCACGACATTAGGAAGGTTGAGAACCCCTGATTTGGTGCCTCTTGATTTTATACAATATACTAGAAATAAACTACAGTTGACTCTTGAACAACATGACTTTGAACTGCTTGAGTGCACTTACACAGGGATTTTCTCATGCCTCTGCCACCCCAGAAACAGCAAGACCAACCCCTCCTCCTTTCCCTCCTCAGCCTACTCTATGTGGAGAAGATGAGGAGGAAGACCTTCATGATGATTCACTTCCATTTATTAAGCAGTAAATGTACTTTCTCTTTCTAATGATTTTCTTTTTTCCCCTATTAGTTCAGATTAATATGAGGGAACGTACCATTAGGTTACATAGTCTCTGCATTTGTAAGGTTCGAGTCTGAGTTTTAGCTGTGTGCTTCACCCAGAAAGTATACCATGCATTGTACCCATTGGGTGGGAACTTGCTGAACCCCTTCCCCCACACATACACTTGAATTTAATGAGTTTTTATCTCCTATGAGACTGTAGTTGTTAATCTACTAGTTTCAATTAAGTACTGAGTACTGTTGGTTTTATTTTTAATTTTTGTGATAGTTCACTTAGGAGGATATTCTCCAACTCTATCCGGGCTGTTACAAAAGATGCAAAGTCGCCATCTTTTTTGTGTTGAATAGCATTCCATGGTATATATATATCACAGTTTATTAATCCATTCACGTGTTGAAAGGCGCTTGAGTTGTTTCCACATCTTTGTTATTGTGAATTGAGCTGCTATAGACATTCCAGTGCAAATATCCTGTGGTAAAATATCTTTTTTTCTTTGGGTTAGTTATCTAGTAATGGGATTGCAGGATAAAATGGTAAGTCTACTTTTAGTACTTTGAGGTATTTCATACTTCTTTCTATAGAGGTTGTACTAGTTTGCAGTCCCCAGCAACAGCACATTAGTGTTCTCTTCTCTTTGCACCCATGCCAGCATCTGCTGCGTTGGGACCTTATGATATGGGCCATTCTCACTGCAGTTAGGTGATACGATACTGTAAAGAGGCTTTGACAATTACAGGTGATGAGTATTTTTTCATGTTTTATTGCCCATTCTTCTATCCTTGTGAGCAAAGTTTCTGTTCATGTCTCTTGCCTACCTTTTAATGGGGTTGTTTGTTCTTTTCTTGTTGATTTGCTTGAGTTCTTTGTAGATTCTGGTAATTACCTTTTGTCGGACCTTGTGGTTTGCTTAATAATATTTTATTTACTCTAGCTCACTTTATTGTAAAAATACAATGTATAATACACATAATATATATAAAATATGTTAATAGACTGTTTATGTTATTTTTGAGGCTTCTGGTCAACATTAGGCTATGAGTAGTTAAGTTTTTGTGTCTGATGTTGAGATTAAACCCAGAGAGAGGAAAGACAGACTGAAACCTCTTTTACTAGTCCCTCGTTGCCACCAACTTTGATGATGTAGGCAACTGTTGGTGGGTGATCTTCATTATAGAGCTGCACATGTGGCCCAGAACTCAGAAAACAGAGAAGAGCTGTCAGGGGTTGCAGGAGCTGAGGGTCTGGGCACATCCTACAGCAGCTAGGTGAGCCAGCAAATCAGCAACAAAATCCACAGGCCGTCTGGTGGCTAGCCTGGGCCCTGGTGCCAGAGGCTCAAGATGCGGGCTACTCTACTTCCACCTCCCAGTTCTTCTCTGGGTCTCTCTTGTTCCAACCTGGAACCATACAGGGAAAGAAACATTGGGAATATACCTTAATTTTGCTAAGTTGAGGCAGAACAAAGCCATTGCAATTAAAGGTAAAAAAGCCTGCTGTGAAAAGCACTTATAGTGATAGGACTCACTAAATCCTTTTGAGATAGCCATAGGAGTTGTTGGTATGTATGCATGTGTGTGCTTTGAAGAATTTGTTTTGGTAAAAAAAGAGATCTGATTCTCACATGTTCTTCGTTCTCTCCTTTTATTTTTCTAGAAGACAAATTTTTCATATCTGTACAAACATTGGTTTAGATAATCCGTGGTGTTGCTAATAATCTAAAATTTCACTTTTCTAACAACGTGAGCTACATACAGCTCCAAGAAATAGATGTTAAAATCAAACATGTAAATTGTGGAAAACTATGAGTTTGTTCCTAATTGCATGATTTTCAGGAACACACAGAAATACATTCTCAAAGATTCTCAGAGCTGGAGGAATCTATAAACCCAGGAGTTTTCAAATAATGTTTGTCACTGGCAAGCAAAAGACTCTTACGCAGAGCATTAAAATGAGGAGTGAGAAAGAGCCCAACAGTGGCTTTGGCAGAGGCAGAGGGAAGCGACTAAGTTAACATTTGTCCTTTTACCTTCTGTAGTCTTTTTTTTGGCAGTTTTGGCCGGGGCTGGGTTTGAACCCGCCACCTCTGGCATATGGGGCTGGCTCCCTACTCCTTTGAGCCACGGGCACCGCCCTACCTTCTGTAGTCTTGAAAGGGCTTTAGGAACTAAAACAGGACACAGATCTCAGAGATCTCTCAAGGCTACCTCTCTCTCATTCTCTCCCATTTCAAAATAAGATACAGCCCCAAGATAAATGCAACCAAACAACCTATAGATAGGAAACGGAAGTTCCATTGAAAATTCTGAGGGGAGACTGGGAAGAATGTCAGCTCTGTTGCCATACCATATAGCAATATAGCATTCAAATGCCCCTTTAAATATATTTTTTAGAGTTACTGCCGTATGTTTCTTTCACCATCACCAATGTAACATTTCTCAAACTTTCTTTTTATCTTCCGAATAACAACTATTATTAACAACTCACTGAAAGAAAGACACTCAGCTCGCCTGAGCTGCCCTCTTAAATAATGACAGCTATCATTTCCTGAGTGCTTAGTACATTCCAAGCCCTGCGTAAATTGCTTCACCTGCAGGACCTCTTTTTACTCTCAAAACAACTCGAGTTGGAAGTTACAATTATTATCTCCTACTTTACAGTCAGGAAAACTCAGATAGGGAGGGGTTAACTAATCTGTGCAAGATCTTTCAGGTAATAAGTGATGGAGATGGGTTATAAACCCAGGCTGACAAGTCCTAAGAAAGACAATCACCAAGGATGGGGTATTGTTATTCAATCACAGCCTAATGAGACCTCATGCCCCACCAACCTAACTGTGCAAAGTATTTGCCAAATAAAACCAGCATTGGGGAAGAAGGGGATCATAATACCTCCCCTGAAGAAAATACAATGTTCTTTATGATGTTATTGCTGTCTGGAAATGATTAGTTTTCTGATGCTCACATTTTTAAAAGTCAAAATTGTATTCAGCAAGTCATCAGGAGTCCCGTACTGAACTGAATTATAGTGTGGTAGATTGTATTTTCCAAAGATGCTCACAAAGAATCTCCCATCCCACAAACTGCTGCTACAATGTGACTTTGACATGCTTGTCATGGAGAAATAGCATTTACATTCCCTGCTTGAATCTAGGTGGCTCTGTGACTACAGTGAATTTATAGCTATTAGTTTTTCAAGGCCAGTTTCTACCTGACCCCATTGGTGGACTCACTCTTGGAACCCAGCTACTATTCTGGGAAGAAAATCAGACTAACCCATGCAGGTGGGGACACCTGGAGAGGCCATTTGTAGGTGTTCTAGCCAAGGGTCCAGTTGACAACCAAATCAACAGCCCGACACGCTTCATCATACTGCCCAATGATTTCTGTCCTGAGTGTTTGAATCATCCCAGCATTTGAGACTTCCCAGCTGAGGCCCCTGACATCATGATTCACAAAATAAGCAATACAGTCTATGCCTTGTCCAAACTCCTGTCCCACAGAATCCACAAACATGATACCATGAGTGTTTTATGGTGTGATTTGTTACATAGCAATAGTAACTGGGACCTACAGTGACAGAAGATTTTTAATAGAGATGTGAGCTCTCAAGAGTCCCAGAACACACACTCAGAATGTTCTCAAAAATATTCAATGAATTTAAGAGCAGCATAGCAACAAAGCCAGTAGTATAATCTCAATAGCACTCTGTCTGCCATACCACTGTGCTTTCTCCAATTAGGCTTAAAAGTAATAAAAAATAAAGGAGATTCCACTATGCCAGCTATTAAAATCCATGGTAACCAAGACTTTTAAATATATGTAATGTATGCTGGAAAGTTCTTGGAAATAGTTTGTTCTCATGAATAAGTTACTCTTCCGAATATTTAATTTATACTTTCAAACTATTTCTTGAGTTTTTGCTCCTACTCTACAAGCCTCTCACATTGATTTCTCACTCTATATTCTCTATTTTCCAGTCAAGAACTTTTGTTCAGCTTTACTTTCTGGCTTCTGTAAGAAACCAGTATAGCCAATATACTTTTTCAAACCTGGCATGTTTCTGGGTAACAGATTCTGCTATAGCTCCCTATCCCCACTGAGAATCCCTCTTTCATGGCATTGCTTCAGAAATCATTTTTATACTCATAAAAAGGTAAATACTAGCTGGTTCCTCATCCAAATTATGATGGTATTCTAATTAGTTGGGTCCATCTCAGACATCTATTATTCGGTCCCAGATTCCTTGCCATATTCCACTACTTCTGAGCAAACATCAATTGTGCCAATGTCTTGAGTAGTGTCAATCTAAAACTGAAATGGCTCCAGCTTCCTTAATAACATCGCCAAATGTCTTATTAATTAATTAATGATGCTGCGAATGATAAAGTACTAGTGTTGTTAAACCAGGCAAAAAGCAGCAGCAATTGTTCTAGCTTATTAGAATATCTGCCAAATAGCTAGAAGGAGAAGGTGAGTGCTCTCCACTGAACGTTAGAACAAAATAGGCAGGAACATAAAATATTAATAATGCACAATTGGGGGACAACTTCTCTGATGGAACTCTTTGGAGGTAAGATGCTCCTCTGGTTGTTAAAGTGGCCTTTATTCCCTCACATAAAGCCCAAGGTTTCCGCCTACTGGTAATCTCATGAGAGAAATGCTGGGCCCTCTTGTGTTTGTTTTAAAGCACCTTTCAGAAATTGGGAGTAAATGTAATTCATTGGACAGGCCGCACAATGAATAGGTTGCACGGTCTCCTCTGTCAGCTTTATGATGCTGAAAGAAAAGGTGGAACAAGAAGAGTGAGTATTGGGGACAAAATAGAGTGAGTAATAAGAGAACAACAAAGCCATTGCTGTTGAAAAGAGCTTTTACTCAAGATTATTGAACAGCAGGCTGATTTCTTTTCCCCCTTGTCCAATACAGGTGAGCACAGTCTGAGAAGACAGTCATTGCTCCAAATGATTGATGTTATTTCTGAGAATTTGTCACCGTTACTACAAGTATGATCTGAATTACTGGTTTGCTCAGGTGTTCCGGCCCTGTTCATCCTGCCTCGCACCAAGCAAACTGCGACGTGCACAGATCATAGGCGCCATCAACCCCCTGAAGGAGCCCCAAGTGCGTCCCTCCCCAGCCTGCCCCGTCATCAATCTCCATTGTCCTGGCAGGAAGGTAACCTACATGAGGCAGGACATGCCTCCCCCAACAGCACAGGGCTGCAGGTTGTCTGAGAGGCCAGCTTCTTGTGACTGATTAAACATCCCTTTGTTCATCAGGACAGGATGTGAGGGAGGATTAGGAAAGGCTGCTGTCATTTTTTACTATCTACTTTGTGAAAGACACAACGTCATTTCTATGAATAGATTATCATTGTATTTGAACCTTGCGATACATCTGTGAAGTAGATACCTTTTATTTCCCATTTTGCAGGTAAAGAAACTGAGTTCGGAGATCATAAATAATTGACCCAGGGCTAATTGCCTCCTAGTTTTGAGATATAGAACATAATTCTATAACGTAGGGCACTGGGGCATGCTAAATGCTTTTGAAAACTGAAGGGCATTAGAAATAAGCCTCAGAATCAAGATCCCTCTAACCTTGTATTCCCCTCACCCACCCAACTCTGGTAGAAGGGACTCTCTCTGAGGCTTCCTTATCAGACCAAGAAAGCTCCTTACCAAAGAAAACACAATTGCCTTCTATCCTCTCCCTGTTCCCTTATTATCTATTGCAGAAAGGAGGTCTAAAGGATGCAATCACACCTGGATGGACTTTTTGACAAGATAATGCCTTCCTCTTGGGCACATTCAAATTCCAAAGAGAATCATTTCTGAGTTAATATCTGTCTCCCTGGTCCATTCATTCTCCATAATAATAATTTAATGGCCCTCAAAAGAATTGTCTACCTTCTCATGTCCTCCCTCCTCTACGAAAAAAGGTGCATAAGCTTCTGTTTCCCATTGGAGGATCAGAGTAATCACAGAGTGATTACTGAAATGCTTCCTGGTTTGAATGGTACTGAAGTGGCAATAGTAATTTAACTCCAATATCAAAGATTACGAGAATCTTCTCAGTTTTTGCTCAATGTCTAGTCTACTGCTTGGCACACCATAAGCATAAAATTACTATTGAGTGATTAGTGAATTAATAAGTAAATGAACAAATAAATGAGCAAAACAGGGACTGATACCCAGGACTCTGATTCCAAAGTATATGACAGATCCATATTACTTTCATTACCTACAAAGTAAAGCAAATGCCACAACAACCACCAAAAAAAGGGACATAATTAATATACGTTGAAAGAGAGACAGAGCATTCTTCATGATTTATCCCCATTTGTTGAAGTTTTTGAGTTTTATGTCTTTCTTGTACAGAACAAGTATATGATTCATCAATTTCTGTTTTTTGTCTTTAGTGCTGTTGTTTTTCTGTATGTGGTACTGTAGCTTGCTGTTAGACATCTGGACAGAAGACTTGAGCTAATGTTGTAAGTAAAACATTTAAATTAAAACTTCAAATATCTCTTCAACTTATAATTAAATGTACCATATGGTTCTATTTTACTGGAAGTTGGAGCCTAATTTAATGTTTTCCCTTTTCAGCAAGAAATTTTACTGACTTCATCTCAATCATTTTTATGTCACAAAAACAATTACTACCAAGGCAATATTTTGAGATTATTAGACAGAAACAATCCTTTACCTGGGGATAAAAATATTGGTTTCAGTGTGTCTATATTATTATTTAAGCTCATCTGGAAATAAAACATAGTTGCTTAGCTTAACAATTGTGTCATTGTAGAAAAGATTCACACTTTTCTCTAAGTTTCATTATCCTATTCCCTATTTAAGTTGAATGCAATCTGAGACAAAATGCTGATTTTTGCACATTTTAACACATATAGTTGAGCATCATTTGGGATGTCTTAAAAATGACCAGTAAGCAAGTTCCAAATAAAAGACCAACTTCCATCATTTGAAAAAGTTTCTTCTTGTCAACTTTCCTAAATGAGGAAAGTTGGATGTGGAGAGGATTAATTAATATTTAAAGAGAATATCATTTTAAAGAGGCAATTTCAATTTTTCTGCCCAACTTGCTTCTAAGTCCACAGACATATTCAATGTCTATAGTCACCTTAAAAATTTTTAACAAGCTGTTTGATTTTTTTAAAAAGTGAGTCATAGTTTTTAATCTTTCCCACCAAATATATTCCATGTACAATTGTTCTTCCAGACATTATTAGTCACCAACTACACAAGTATGTGCCAATATACTTTATTACCTAAACTCAACATTTTCTATTGTTCATTTTCATTTTTAGAGTGATACAGTCTCTGCCCTTCAGAAATGATATCTAAGGCAAACACTCTCAAAGGTGTAATGACTCTGACGGGGAGAAGGTAAGTGACTATATTGTCAGCTCCAATAAGAAATCATTTTGTACAGCAAAGAATTCATTTAAAGGAAATACTTCAACTTGTTGACAAAAACTAGGATTTCAAGTGGCTAAATAATTTATCATATATCCATAGTGTAGAATCCTACACAGATATGTGGAAAAGAAAATGAAGTGGACCAAAATATAGGTCATGACATGAAATGACCACTAAAACATATTAAGTAAAAGAAAGGTTAAGTTATACTTACCCTCAAAGTATTTGAGTACCTTACAATGTGCCAAGCATTCTTCTCACCTCTGGTTACATCAGAGAATCAACAAAGTCCCTGCTCTGATAGATTCTTTTATAATCTGAATGTATGTTTAAAACAGTGGTTCTCTATCGTCCTAATGCCTCCTAATGCCGCAACCCTTTAATACAGTTCCTTATGTTGTGGTAACCCCCAATCATAAAATTATTTTCTTTGCTATTTCACAACTGTAATTTTGCTACTGTTATGATTCATAATGTAAATATCTGATATGCAGGATGTATTTTCATTCCTAAAAAGGGGTCACAACCCATAGGTTGAGAACCACTGGTTTAAAAGAACAAAATGATCTATGTACATATGCATAAATTTATTCCTATAAGTGAACAGAAGAAAGGCCCAGGGAGGATACATCCATGTAGCTAAATGCTTGCTTCTGAATAGCACAGTACCTATGAGGAGGTGGTGAAGAAAGACATTTGCTATGTAGTGAACAGTTTGAAGAAGAACACAAAACTCAGTGCTAGAAGCTGGTGGAAGTTAATAAAGAATGTCTTGAGACTTCCCATAATCTCCAAAATTGCTAACATAGTTAAGTTTCTCTTGAATGATGGATACATGAAGAGTCACACACGGAGTTCACAGTGCATAACACTATATCCCTCATTTGATGTTATTTCAGTTTTCATTGTTCTATATCTCAGTTGTTGGACTTGATAAAAGAAAAGAAAGAGAGAGAGAGGATAAAAAGAAGGAAGGAAGGAAGGGAAAGTCATCTGGAGAGGGTGCACAACACTGGCAGTGAGAAAGATGAGGTATAAAGTTGAACAGTCATGCGGTCGTTTGGCTGCTGACCAATTGCCACTGGATAAATTAATAGATTTTCATATCAGCCTGTTAATAAGTGATAAGAATAATTCAGACTTGTACCTCAACAAAATGATAAATTACTAAATATCAGGAACCACTCTGGAATAGTGAAATTATAAATGTTGGAACGACCATGTCAGCTGTTCATTCTTAAAAATACCTTTTAAAGGAAGAAGAAAAAAAAAATAAAAGGAAGCAGATTGTTATCTGGAAAGTACATCAATTTTGGCTCTGATGAGCTTCTGAAAGGCTTTTGCAAGGCCTGGCAAGGGGATGGAAGTGAGCAGGTGCAATCAATAAATAGTCCAGTACTAAAGCAAGTTGAAAAATGAAAACCCATGCCAATCCCACAGGTGATATTGCTAAACCACGCCATGTGTGAAAACACCTTCATGTCTGCATTGGAAAGGAAAACTTCTGGATTTGGATTTCTGGCTTATGATTATCCTTTCTGACCTTCTACTCTGGCACTCTTGTACAGAAGCATAGGGTAAAAAGATTAGGTGACGGTGGTAAGCTTCCTATTAACCTAATTAATGCAGAACTCTTTCTAAAGGGTCTGTATCTGGAGCTTGCTGCCCTAGGTTATCCAGGAATAGTCTTTTCATAGTTAGGCAAATCTGCCTCAGGGCCTTAAATGCAGGAATATTGAACAGCCCTGGTAGAAAGTAATCTAGCTACTTTATGAGGCTAGCCTAAGACCCGAAGTCCTCTGATCAGTGACTGAAGTTACTCTATGTATGGAGAGAGCTTTATGTAAATATCCAAAATATAATGTGTCCTTAGCTGTCTTGTGTTAAAATGAAAGTATTTTAACTGTTTCCTAAATTTCATAGATATCACTTAGCCACCTTACTAATTGGCCTTTATAGGGACTAGGGACTTAGGTCTATTTCCCTCCCCACTTAAACCATTATCATAGATCCATTTTAATTTTTTTTTCTTTTGCAGTTTTTGGCCAGGGCTGGGTTTGAACCCACCACCTCTGGTATATGGGGCCAGCGTCCTACTCCTTTGAGCCACAGGCAGCACCCTCCATTTTAATTTTTTTTTTTAATTTTTATTTTTTGATGATCTTTGAGAGTCTGCTTTTGATCTATGGAACAAAGTTAACAGCATTTTTCAAAAACTACATTATATTATATTTTTTAAAAAACTAATTACTGTGGACAATTAGGAAACTAAAAGCAAAGCATTTAAGAAGCATTTGATCATGTTGGAAAAATGGCAATAAATGACAACTTAAATACTCATTCCATTGTAGTATCAAAACTAATTCAGGCTTTCAAAAGGAATACTGGGTTTCAAAAACATGTTTTATTTCTTCATTTGGTCCTCTCAGTTGTTCCACACTGTTCCCAGGATACAAAAATATTATTCACCAATAACACATTGTCAAATATGCAATGTCTCTTAATATTTTTTATTCACATTATCAGCTCCAGCAATTTGATGAGTCCCCAGCCACTCACAAGTAGATGAGATGAGAAAAACAGAAGATCTGTTATGTACTTTGTTAATGTGTGAAATTTACATGTATAGGTCTGTGATCAAAATAGGCTAGCAAGTCACAGCAAGGCAACCATTGTGACAGCCTAGAATATTACATCAAAATATCTCTTTGTGGCTCAATAGTTCTACTTACTGTCTCATTCCATATGAGATTTCAGATCATTTATTTTCAGATCATTTCAGATCATTTACAAATACCCTCCACACAGCATACTTCCTATCTTTTAGCCATAGGAAACATTACTTACCTCATGGATTTTCTTATACCTGATACTTTCCCCACAAAAATCAAACTCTAGCAACATGAATAATCAGAGTAGGTCAACTCCCCCAAGGAATGACAGAGGAGACAACACAGAAGATCCCATTCATAAACAAATGGCTGAGATGTCAGAAATCAAATTCAGAATTTGGATTACAAATAAGATTAACAGGGTGGAGGCAAAAATGGAGTTAGAAATGCAAGGAGCAATTTAAAAGTTGTCTCAATGAATTCAAAGACAAAAATCACCAAAGATTTTGACACATTGAGACAAGCGCTTGCAACCCTCAAAAATCTGAGAAATACAGTAGAATTCCTCAGTAACAGAATGGATCAGGCAGAAGAAAGGATCTCTGACATTGAAGATAAACCTTTTGAATGCTCCCTCACACTCAAAAAGGAAGAGAAGTGGAGAGCAAAAATGGATCATTTCCTGAGAGAATTGTGGGACCACTCCAAAAGAGCAAATGTTCACCTCATAGGAATCCCTGAAGGAGAAGAGGATGGTCCAAAAGGCAAAGATACTCTACTCCAAGAGATAATTGAGAAGAACTTCCCAAGCATGGCAAAAGATACTGAAATTCAGGTAGCAGACAGTTTCAAAACTCCAGCACTACTCAACCCAAATAAAGCATCTTTTATACACATTGTGATTAACTTTGCCAAAGTTAATATGAAGGAGAAAATCCTGCAAGCAGCCAGATATAAGAAAATCACAACTTATAAGGGAAGGAATATTAGAATGACTGCAGATCTCTCTGCTGAAACTTTTCAAGCAAGAAGAGGATGGTCAATGACCTTCAATCTCCTAAAACAAAACAACTTTCAGCCCTGTATCCTGTATCCAGCTAAATTAAGCTTCATTTAGGACAGAGAATTTAAATACTTAAATGACATACACATGTTGAAGAAATTTGTCATAACCAAACCAGCTCTTTGGATATCCTCAGACCCATCCTCCATAATGACCACCCACAATGCTCTACCACCAAAGTAAATTCACTCTGAAATTTTTGACCAAAACCCAATTTCCAGAGTGGTGAAAAGATTCAAAATGTCCACTGGAATTTTGAAAAACTTGACACCCAAAATACTACCAGGCTTATCAATACTCTCAATTAATGTGAATGGCTTAAACTGTCCTCTTAAGAGGCACAGGTTGGCTGACCGGATACAAAAACTCAGACCAGATACATGCTGAATACAACAATCTTATCTTAACTTAAAGGATAAATATAGACTCAGAGTGAAGGGATGAGCATCTGTAATCCAGGCAAATGGAAATCTGAAAAAAGCAGGGGTGGCAATTTTATTTGCAGACACACTAGGCTTTAAACCAAGAAAAGTAAGGAAAGGCAAGGATAGTCACTTCATATTTGTTAAAGGAAACACTCAACATGATGAGATGTCAATTATTAACATTATGCACCCAACTAGTATGCTCCTCAATTTATAAGGGAGACCCTTCC
>CAUYON010169411.1:0-23670 GCA_963573935.1 Arctocebus calabarensis
TTTTATTTCTAAGTAATGTCTTGGCTATTCGAGGTTTTTTCTGATTCCATATAAAACAAAGTATTATTTTTTTGAGGTCTTTAAAATATGACAATGGAACTTTAATAGGAATTGCATTAAAATTGTATATTGCTTTGGGCAATATGGCAAAAGTATCCAATATACTCAGCCCTAATATGAAGCTAATTTATAGCTTTCGTATGAAGGCTAAAACCCAATTATAGCATAAGAATACAGGGAAAAGGGAAAGGGAGGGGAGGGGAGGGGGGAGGATAGGTGGAGGGAGGGCAATTAGTGGGATCACACCTATGGTGCATCTTAGCAAGGTACTGGTGAAAATTATTAAATGTAGAGTATCAATTTCTTTATATAGTGATCAAGAAAATGCTATGAAGGCTATCTCTAACAGTATGATCAAAATATTTATGATTGTATATGAAGCACGTTCTGCCATATGATTGCACCAATGTACAATTATGATTTAATAAAATTATTTTTAAAAAATACAGGTAGAGAATTTTGACTTTTTTTAATTTTTAAAAGGTTAGAAGTTTTCTCCTCAACATAAAGTTTGCTATTGAGTACAAAAGAAATATTGTAATAGGTTTCTTTATAGTGCAGTGTTTACTCTTGAGCATTAATAAATTTATTTTATTAATAAATAAAATGTAATATTTTTTTAAAAGCTTTAATACATTTAAGCTATCGTATTTACAGATCCTTTCTTGAACCTGTATTCTTTTCATATTTTATTTATCTTATCCACACTCTCAGGTATTCATTTCAAATACGGGGGAGCTTATTTTAAGACACTGAGTTTTCAAAGAAAACATTAAAGCAATAGCAATATATTTGCACAAATATCACATGAAAATGTCTGGTAATGCTTAGTACATTGTCCGCCGGGTTCAGCCAAGTTATGGCAAATGGTAGGATCTTGTTTCTGAAGGCTCAATGAATTTCCTCTGGGTGGGTGTGTGTGCATGAATCACAGTTTCTTCATTAACATGTAGATGGACACTGAAGTTGTTTCTATATTTTGGCAATGCTGCAAATTTTATTTTATTTTTTTTAAAGAATTCGCCCTTGCAGTGTCCCTGATGGGTTTATCCCTTCTCACTCTTGTTTTTGTATTAAAAGTATTGAAAAAAGTTCTAGGTTCATATAAATGAGTCATCTGAGTAAGGACTAATTGCTGCGAAGAAACAGTGATTAGGAAAGTTCATCTAAATTACTTAACCTGAGTGGGGAGCCGTATGAGTAGGACAGTGGTGAGCGGGTAAGAGAAGGAGGATCTGGAACCATTAAGTGTTTTAACAGTACATTAATTAATGCTCCCAGCAGAAAATTAAGGCATTTTGATTCTCTGATCAAGAGGAAAAATAAAATCATAAGGGAAACATTTTGAAATTTTAAGTATATTTGTAATACAAATTATTTCAATTTATGCTTTAATTTAGCATTAAATTAGCATCCTGAATGCAGTGAACAGTTTTTCCCAGGTGACGCTGATGCAATTTTTTGGTATATTTTGATTTTTTGCTGTTCTCTTATTTTGTTGGATATTGATAAGATTTTCTTATCAGTAACTGAGGCTCTCTGACAAACATAAAATATGCCAGTGCTATGTGATAACTGAACACAATTTAATGTTTAGAAATATTTGTAATATTTCATGCATGGAATTACTAATCAAGTCCAAATAGAAATATTCATAAATTTTGGTGACTATATACTGACCTTGAAAAGAAAAAGTAAATAATTGCTCAATATGGAGTTAACAATATTTGGCAGTATTATCGTAGTTTCAAGAGACACTGTATTGAATAGAAAATTGAAAACATCCATTCTAGTTGTTCTCTTTGCTACTTTCATCTCAAAAACCACACTTTTTTTTCCTTTGAAACTCCATGCCTATTTTCAAGGAATGAAACTTGATATTTGAATGAGAAGATATATAGAAATGTTAAGCATCTCTCAGTTATGAGTAATTTTTTCCATTTAATAAGTTGAAACATAAGCATTAAATATTGTTTTGCTCATTTTAAGATAGGGCCCGAAGCTGTGGTAAGCAACATGGGTAGTATAAAGCAAAACCATAAGTCAGAACTAAGTCTTCATTTTACTTTCAGAAAACCGAAAGATAAGATCATTTCTCTGAATTTCGTTTTATTGTCTTCTTACTCAGTACTCTTTCTACCCTTCCCTTTTAAAGTGTATCTGAATCAAGATAGGGATAAATTAGTAATAAAATGGTGTGATGAATTAGAGCCAAAAAACTGTTTTCCTCTTTAATCTAGTTTTTATATATTCATATGTGCCACGTTTCAATGGCATCACAGTTGAACTTGATTTCAATTATAATCAAGTATTAAATTTCTTTCAAGATAATAAAAACCTGTATGTAAGTGTGGTTGCACACGTATAATTATGTATTCTATATTCTTCCAAAGTCAATAACCATTTGACCTCAGTTTGCTTCTAACTTCATTTACATCTTCATTTTAGTTTTACATTGGTTCTTTACAACTTTTTCCTTGCCACACAAAACCTCTGCTTTTCTCATCAGTCTAAATTCCAAAGGCACCTTGCAGGGCTGCCTGGGCTCTCTCACTGTTAATTTCTAATTGATGTGTCTTTTCTTTTTTTAAATTAGACTTGATGTATCTTCTGCATATTCTGGAAGGTGGAATGTAGTGAGGTTCTGAATGAGTTGGTGTAGTTTATCATTTCTTTTAAAATAGATAGAAATGGTTCAAGAATAAACTTTAAGATGGCTTGATCTCTGGAACCAATTACCTTCGATTTATCCAGGTAGAAGAAATCACTAAGGTCATTTTGCACAAGTTCTTCCACATGGTGAGAAGGTGGACAGGTGACAGGGTCTGCTGAAAGTCGACCAGGGGTAATTCAGAAGGAATTACATGTACAGGAGTACAATCTCCTCCCCCTCCTCCCATATACTTCTTAGAAATGATGAAGGTGAGTTTTTGCTCCTTGTAGAATCTTTATTCTCTGCTGGTGGTTAACTAGCATAATTCTTCTCGGTGGCAGAATCTGGTGGCTAACTCCACCTGGGAGACTCTTCATTGTATTCTGCTTTGATATAATCATTTTTTAAGCTTTATAGGATTCATCATTAGGGATGTTTGCATTTGTGTATGGAGTAATATAACCCATATTACTTAAGAAAGTCTTTCTTAATCTCCCTTATTTAAATATTTAGTTTTTTTAGGTCTATGGGTTTTGCTTTTTAAGTAGTGGTTATGATATTTGTTGGATACTCAAAAGCAGAAGCAGTAATTCAGATGGAGAATGTTTAGAAATTTTGGACCTCATGAGAGTTTCAGTGAGTCGAGTAATCACTTTTCAACTCAATAAACATATAACTGTGTGAAAATTTTCTTTATAATGGTAACTTTACTATAAATAAGAAAGAGTTCTTTAGGTCTATTTTAATTTTTGTCAGGTGACCTTGGGGAAAGTGTATAAACCTCTTTGCATCTCAACTTTCTAATCAGTAAAATAAGGATAATCAGAGATATCATAGAATTATTTTTCTGAGTATGAAATAAGAACATCTAGTACACAATAAATGTTCAATATGTTAACACAATTTTTACTAATCATTAGTGATTAGTACCCATCTTAGAGCTAACAATTTATAAATAAAGATCTTAGAAATTTACATAGACATCTGTGGGTATCATTTTAGAAATATCTGAAGGTCTTCCAATGATAAATTTCTCCCCCAACGGTGTTTAATATTCATTGAAACTGTGACAAGCATTTCTGGGGGAGGTAGCTCACATAGATTGGTAATTTCTGTATTTGAGAACAATGAGATGAAATTTTTCCATGAAGAGACACTACTAAAGCTGAATCAGAAACAGATGCCTTAAAGACAGAGTTTAAGATAACATGGGGTCAGAAGGAGGCCACCGCTGCCGGTTGGGAGATGTCGTGGTTATTTTAGCTCAGTTCATAATCCTCCCAAGGGTGGATCCAGCGAAGTCTCTCAAAAGGTGAGAATCATGCCTAACCTCCGAATCTGAATCCCAGCGCTGTGTTAGCACTGTGAAGACAGTGACCATCTGAGGAGGGGGACGTTGGCCCCTCATTGGAGATCTTTGCTAACCTCCAGGGGAGGCAGTCACTGACCAACAGCTGACAGGTAGCTCTTGGGGACAGGAGCAGAGAGGGACTTGAAGACTGCCCAACGTGGCAAACTGACACCCAGCCACTGAGGTGTCAGAGGCAAGACTGAGAAAAGAAAGGAGGAGGATCAGGACGAGAACATTGGAAGTGAAGAGAGTAAGAATTGCGGGGTTTGTGGTATGGGATTAATTATACCAGCAGCTAAATTCCTCCTGACGTGTCCTGTTTTCCCACAGCTGATGATGTCACTTAGGTATTAAATACATTCAGCACTTCATTAAGACAGACTTTCTTTCACTCAGGAGATGGTTGTAATGCCTTCTTTTGCCACTGATCATAATTTTTCTCATCTCTTGTCATATTTTTTGCCTGAACTTCATTATTGTTCCACCACACTAAATAATACTTGATGGCTGAAAATAAATTTCAGTAAAATATTCTGTATTGTCTTCATTAAGGACCAAATGGAGAAACATCTTCAAGCACAGGATAAACTCAGTAAAATCACTAGGTACTTGCAACCAAATTGCCCCAAATCTTAAAAGATTAAAAGAATTTCCAATTGACAGGATCGCAATAGGTGTTACTATCTAGGGCAGCTCAAAACAATTATATTTTACCTAAAATATCAATTCTTGAAGTCACTCAGAAATTCTATATTATACATTTAAAATCCTCTATTACCATTCTGCAATAGATTCCTCACTTCAATTATATCACCTTTTACATGATCTTCACTATTTAGATATATAACAGTACATATTTTGAGTAACACATGTTCCTTCCTTTCTCTATCAGCAGGTACTTCCTTTCCAGTTTGTTCTGGTGATTATTGGTAATAATGTTGTATTAGTGAGACTGCAATCCTGTGATGATGCTTTAAAATATATAAATGCGCTGCAGTTTTTGAGTCTTGGGGTCGTTGATTTCCTCTGAGAGAAAAAGGTTATGTGACTTTGTCTTGCTATAATTTCTTGAATGATGTCACCTAAGAAGTACAACATTATCCTCTTAGTTCTTTATTATAATGCAGAACTAGATAAAATGAGTTTATGCTTTTAGTAAGAGAAGGCATATATTAAAATATAAAAATTCAAACTCTCTTATAATGGAATTTGAAGGACAAACATCATACAAGATGATACAAACTTTTTTTTTTTTTTTTTCAGTTTTTGGCAAGGGCCAGGGTTTGAACCCACCACCTCCAGTATATGGGGCTGGAGCCCTACTCCTTTGAACTACAGGTGCTACTCTAAATGTTCTTATTTTTTATTTTACAACTATATTATTGAGATATCCTCAGTGGCTTGTATCTCAAAAACTGCCCTTCATACTGGTATCTCCCCTTGGCTTCAATCTATAAAAGTAAAGGGAAAAAAATCTTACCTTGTCTTGACTTTTTGCTCATTTTTTACCCTCCAGACAATGTTTTACAAAGTGTAGTTCATATTTATTAATTGTAGTCCATATTTTCCAGTTAATCTTTAATAAAAGTTATCCGAAAATATTTCAAGCATATAGACATGCCTTTTAATATAGTTATATACTCACTAAGCAGCTTTGTCAAATTTTAAGGTTTTTCTTATTGCTTCAGTATTTTTTTTTTTTTATTAAATCATAGCTGTGTACATTAGCGCAATCGTGGGGTCCAATGTGCTGGCTTCATATACAATCTGAAATATTTTCATCAAACTGTTTAACGTAGCCTTCATGGCACTTTCCTAGTTACTGTATGAAGACATTTGTATTCTGCATTTAGTAAGTTTCACCTTCCTAAGATGCACCGAGAAACAAATAATTAGAGATGGTTGTGAAGTCTTCTCTACAACTATCCAATGTACCTTCCTCTCTCGCGTTAATCACTAATTTGATACTTTCCCTGGATTTTATAATTTTACTACATATATATGAAAGTGGATAATATTTACATAAACTACATCATGTTGTATGTGTGTGTGTCCCTCCTTGACCATCTGCGCTTCTTGTAGCCCCTAAACGATGCTATTCTCACACAATTTCTTAACTCATTACCACTGGCTCTAACTTTTCAATAAATAATTTTGTAAGACTGACTATACGCCAACACCATGCTACGCAGAATCCTGCTTTGATTATGTTTGCGTGGTTTTAGTACCACTTGTAGATTTACAACTCCCAAATCCACTGTACTACCCTCTCCACAGCCAGTCAACTGTGGCCATCTGCATTTGGATATAGCCCCAGAGAGCTCTCAGACGCTTAACAACGAACAGTATTAATTTACCAGCTTCCGCCATCCCCCTTGAGTTTTCTTTTTAATTTCTAAATACTAGAATGCCTTCATATGTCACCCAGTCACCTTATATTAGAGGTCACCATACACTCCTCTCTAATTAGTCACCAATCTCTGATGATATTAAGGGTGGCGAGATCCAACCTGGCCCTGGCCAAACAGCAACAGAAAAATAGCCGGGCATTATGGTGGGCGCCTTTAGTCCCAGCTACTCAGGAGGTGGAGGCAAGAGAATCCCTTAAGCCCAGGACTTGGAGGTTGCTGTGAGCTGTGTGATGCCACAGCACCCTACCAATGGTGGTAAAGTGAGACTCTGTCTCTACAAAAAAAAAAAAAGGAAACCTTTTAAGGCCCTCGCCAACTTTATGTACAAGCTCAGCCTCATTGGGTTTAATGTCACCTTATGGTCTTCAGATATGCCACATCTGAAAAACGATGTGGCTTCAGATCGTTTCCACAGCATGTAACCAAAGCCCCTCACAGGGACAGGAAGACAGAGGCTCTCAGCTAACTGGCACCTGCCTCTCACCCAGCTTCCTCTCTGTCAATCTCCACTCCGCACTTCTCTCAATTAATGCTGAATTTTTTTTAGTTCCCTATGTGTATCAGGCTATTTTAGGACGAAGTATATTTGCTGTTCATTCTGCCTGAAAAATACCTCAGACTTTTTTCACTTGCTTTGAGGATAGACAGAATTCCTTCTGCCCCCCTCATCATATCACGGCTTCTACGGCCCACACATACTATTGCCGGTGCACTGTGGGACCTAAATAAATACCAGTGGGAACTGAACTGAATCAAAATACTGTTTTCAGCAAATACTCATATTTTGGGTATCTAAATAAAGTTATGTACTTTTTTTAATACAAAGTTTATAATTTGACGTTGAAGATAACATTATTTCCATCTGATATACGGAAACAATTCATAGTTGTCACCTTTAATTTGCTGCATTATATTGATAGATTTACTCAGATTTTAAATATGCTTTTATTTTACATAGGCGTAGTGGAACAGGACAGTATGCTGGTAAACCGGGAGCTCAGGAATCATGGGTGGGGTGGGGCGCAAATTCTAGTTTTATCACTTACCATATTTCTGTTGAAGAGAAGGTTATTTGCCTTTCTAGACCTCTCTTTTCTCATCAGTCAAATTGGGATGATAATAGAAATGACATTATAAAGTTGTAAACATGAAATGAGACCATGAAAGCACAAAGCATTCAATAAATACTGTCTTCTGTTTGTGTGATTCTTTTTAATTCATGGCTAGAATTGAAGAATAAATGCTTCACTGACAAATAATGTATCTTATTCCTAAATGGTTCTATATCTTTGGGAGAAGAGCTAGCTTTGTTATTTCATTGTTAAAGTTAAGCTAGAATTATAGAAAGAATTTGAAAAAGCTCTTCAAGGTTTCTATGACATAAAGTAAATGAATTAAACGAGAATTTATTTATTTTGCTTTTTTTATTAAATCATAGCTGTGTGCATTAATGCAATCTTGGTGTGCTGGTTTTATATACAATCTGAAATATTTTCATCAAACTGGTTAAAAGAAATAGATGGACATTTATAACTGTAATTCCTGAAAAACCTTTCTAATTTCTTTTCAATTTTTGTGTTTTTAAAGCATTTTCATATATTATCTCATTTGAGTTTCCCAGCAGCCCTGTTATGTAGGAAGTCCAGTCATTAACTTACTGGCACATAAATGAAAACTATAAAAGATGTTCAGAAAAAAAAAATGTCAGATATAAAATGTTTAAAAAAATTAAACAGTAGGGCGGCTCCTGTGGCTCAAAGGAGTAGGGCGCTGGCCCCATATGCTGGAGGTGGTGGTTTCAAACCCAGCCCCAGTCAAAAACTGCAAAATAATAATAATAATTAAACAGAATTGTCTAAATGTATCTAGACTCTGTTCTCCTAGATTTCAATCATTGTATTTCCAAATTTATGCTTTATCTGTGGTTTCTGCGTGGATGTCCACATGTGTACCAGTCACCTGTGACCTGTCTCAATGTGTTTAGATTTATTCGTGAGAGAGTTTACACAGGCAGATATATTTGTTCTTATCCCTAGGAAAATTGATGTCAATGATTTTATCTTCTTATCATGAATAGAAATTGTATATGACATATTTTCTTTCACATTTTGCCTGGATGTTATAAGAAAAAATAAATAATGGACCATGAAAAAGGATAAAGTAATTAGATATGTTATTATTCAGTAAATATAATCTCCATATCTGGAAAAAACCATTAACTACTGAAATGTTCCAATTTTATTATAACACTGTTGACTAAACTTTTTAATTTCTAGTATCTTAAGTTAATAAACTTTAAGAATTTTGACGTAGCACTTATTGCTTAGGCCAAGAGCAATTGCTTAGAATTTGTAACTGTTGTATTGCAGAGCTATTATTATGAAACAGATTTCTATTGCTGCTTCCCAGCCATTGAGCTGCACTGAGTGGCATATGGAAGATGCACCGATGTGGGAGAATGGGGAGAGAACGCAGTAGGCCTCCTCTGTAAGTATGTCTGTGTTTCTTGAAATTGACAATAACCGTACGGACAAAAAGTTTTGGAGTCATTTCAAAATAAAACTGTTGGGAGTATTTTCCTTTTCCTCCTAATTAATGGTGAGATTTTCTTTCTAGTCAATTTTAAAATTTTCCTTTCTCTATATGCCTACGCCGTGTATGTGTGTGTGTATATATACTTTAAATGTATTTTAAGCATTTTAAAAACTTTAAAAGTATTTTACAGTTTAAATACTGTAGAAATGCTACTGAAGTTAAAATGCAAATACATAAAATTTTATAGTGAAATCATAAATCTTAGAGGTCTTAAATTTAATTTTTTAAAAAATATGTTGATTTCTTATTCTGTTTTAGAGTAAACTTTAAAAAATTACCCTGATTAAAAAACTAGAAGATTAAGAACTCATCCTTAAGTATAAAAAACACCGTGTGTTGAAAATACTTTTATCTTTAAAAAATTATTTATTTTTATAAATATATAATAAATGTACATATTTTCAGAATATATGTGATAATCTATTGCAGTCATATAATTAAATCAGGGTGCCTGAGATCCCTACCACCTTAAGTATTTATCTTTTCTTTATGTTAAGAACATTTGAATTATTTTAGTCTAGCTATTTTGAAGTTTTATTATTTTGTTGCAAAAATAATGTTAAGGGCACTTATTCGTGGAAATGGAAATTGTTAGTAAATGATACATCTCACCGATAAGCTGCTTAGTTTGACCTGAAATGAAATGGTGAAATTTACTAAATCAGACCGTAGTTTCCCCCCATACTTATAGCATTTCAGAAACATGATATATATAGAAACATGATATATATAAAGAATCATGATAAAATATAAGAGTATAAAATGTCTAATTTTAAAACAAAAAAGGAACCATTAAAAATCTTTGGCATCCTATGTACACAGGGTAATGCTTCTTTTAAAATATTTTTATGCTGTTTACTCCCAAAGCCATATTTACATCTACAAAACAATGGAATATTTTTGTTGCCATTTTGCTTTAAAAATCCCAAGAAGTAAATTATGGCTATTGATATTGAGGTCCATTACCAACAGCCCTTGCAGAAGTCTCCTTGGCTAACAGCTCACAGACATTCTGCTATGTTATCAGAGTACAGCTGACTCAATCATGGCCAGGACGTTGGGAGCTGGAAGTCCCCACCCTAAAGCTAAAGCCTCATCTGTCACCTTTTCCTGACCTGAAATTCCCACACTACTCATTTCATCTAGATGATGACAATTCAAATAAAATGAACACATGAGAGAATATTTTAATTCTTTCAAACTGGGATGATCATTCACTTGGGAATTTGCAATGTCACACTGATGAAAGGTTTTAGGCAGTGAAGTTGTATGATGGGATAAATGTTCACATGGAATACTCAAACTAGAAAAGTGTTAGGAAGCAACCCCCCTGGCAATAATGCCATGAAGAATATTCAGAAGAATACTTTTTTTTGAAAACATAATTTTGGTTATATCTTGAAGGAAATGAAATGACCGTTCCAGTTTTAAGAAAATTGGGTTTCTGATAGCAGAAACCCAATGGCAATTAATATGGGGTAGAAGCAAATTTAAAAGCTTCACAATAGTTAAGACACTTATTTTTCATGACAATTATTATCTATTACTCTACTTCTTACCTCAGAAATGTGAAACGCAGACTTAAATACTGTATCTAATGTCACAGATTAGTAAGTGGCATAAGGAGGGATTCAAACCCAGAATATCCAACTCTAGAATACACACACCTCTTCACTAAGGAGAGATTAATATCTTGAGAGAGTTTTTCACTTGTGCAAGTGCAGGGAGTCATGAGGGACCCACCAAGAACTAAAAGGTAAAGACTTTCAGGATAGTGGTATGAGGATATGTAACAACACGGAGCTCTAATTGGTATTTTAGACCATGCATTTTTGATAAGCCTTTATTCTTAGGTATATCATTCCATTTGGCATCTCTCAATTCCTCAGGAATAAAGCAGGAAAAGCTGCATGGCTGTACAGTGTATCCAAATAAAGGTACAAGTGAACAAAGGCTGTTGATAAAAATGGTTATAGTTGGTATACACATACCATAATTTATTAATCTATTCATATACTGAAGAGCACTTGAGTTGTCTCCACATCGTTGCAGTTGTGAATTGTTCTGCTATAAACATTCAAGTGCAAATATGTTTCTGATAAAATATAAATACATACATAATTTTATATGTGTATGGCAGTAACAGTGGAGAAATGTGGTTGTAATCTTGGTTATGTTTCCTAACTTGGAATTCCCTATTCTTACTTGCATATTGGGTAAAAATATTACTTCCTGCAAAGAATAAATACGATAATTTTAAAATGCTAAAATATAAAATTTTCCTTTGAGTACAGATCTACTGGTGGGATTGCAGGATCAAATGGTAGGTCTACGTTTAGTTCTTTGAAGAATCTCATACGAGTTTCCACAGAGGTTGTGTCAGTTTGCAGTCCCCCAACAGGTGGATGGACTCTTCCTTTCTCCACAGGGAATAATATTCAGCCATAAAAAGATGGAGATCTAGTATCTTTAGTAACAAGCTGAGTCTAATAGGAGCTCATTCTCCTAAGGGAAATATTGCAAGAAAGAAAAAACAAACACCACGTGTACTCAATACTAAATTGAAACCAACTGATTAACACAGTGGTTCTCACCCTGTGGGTCACAAACCCTTTCTAACAATGAAAATATACTGCAGCATTAGGAAGGTTGAGAACCACTGGATTAACACTATGTGCTCATATGGAATCAAAATGCAATGAAATTCAAGTTAGGAGGAGGGTGAGAAGGGGATGGGTAAACGTCCCCCCAACGGTTACATTGCACAGATCTGCAGGGTGGCCATGAAGTTCCTGTTTTCTATTTTAAATTGCACATGAACTTTATGACCACCCTGCATAGTATCCTTATGGGTGAAGGATACACCTACCTGTATAACTGACTTTCATCATAAACAGCAAACTATGTAAGCAAACATATGTACTCCCACAGTAATGTGAACATTTTTATATTAATAAAAGAAATCCTCCTTTGTCATGGCAGAAAGCAAATAAGAATTACATAAAGCTGAAACATACAGTTTTCAAAAAGCAAAATGATGCTAAAAAATTATTAGCCATGGTAAGAAATGAAAAAGGCCAAAATAAGATACAAGATGAGAGACTCCGATAGGAACAAGGAAGTACAAGGCTTTGTGAAGGGCTCTCTAAGAACTAGAAGTACAGGAGCTCATGGTTAGGGAGTTGGGTTTTAGTGTGTTAAGTTTTCTGGGTAATATGGTGTAACATTATGGTAATACTCAGACTTTTTGAATGTACCGCTGTGGGTAGTAGACGGTAAAGGTCATTCAAGATAAGGAGTCTATGGTGATGAGGCTAAGTTTCACAAGTGATTGCTGTAATTTTCTAAGATAACAGCAAGGAGAATGAAAAGGAACACAATCAACAAGCAACTGATTTTGTCTATCCCCATGGAAATGCACAAATTACTTCTGAAACACTGAAAGTTTGAGTTGTTCACACCAAGCTCCTCCGGCCTTGTATAATGTGGGCAGTAACTGAGTTTTATTTCACAAGAACTAAAATAGTTAAAGGATGACAACATGTAAGAGACAAACCTGAGTAAAGCTTACACTCAAATTCATTGCTTTTGTTTAGTCACTTTTTGTTTTTTTTTTCTGTTTTCCTCTCCTTTCTATTTCTTCAACGTAAATCTTCTGCAATATTTAGCAGAGCAGTAAGAAGGAAAATAGTTTTGTTTTTTTTTTTAATTTGGCAAATTCCCTGCACCAGGGTATTTCTTAGCAGTCATTTTAAAGTTGTCTTATTTATTCCTTGAAGTAATATTTTTTACCCAATATGCAAGTAAGAATACAGAATTCAAAGTTAGGAAACATAACCAAGATGACAGCCACATTTCTCCACTGTTACTGCCATATTCTTTTTCACTGATTACACTTTCATCCAAATAACAGAGAAGGTGAAGTGAGGCAGATTAGTACTGCCACTGAAATCGAGTCCAGAAATACTGGTCCGCAGGAGAACTGGGAATATACAGGACATAAGTCAAAGCATGTTTTTTGTTCCTAAGAACAAGGAAGACTGTGTTGAGCAATTAGACACTTGAAGTAGTTCCAAACCCTGTCACCAACTTTAAGCAGAGCACATTTTTTACTTGTACTTCATTAGGCACTTAGGTTTAGTGAGCTAGAATCCTGGAAATCATACTAGCTTATTTTCTTAAGAAAACACATTTAAACTTTCTGAAAGTTAGCGTCCTTGGTTATAAAGAATAAACAAAGAGTACTGAATTAAAATAATGGTGAAATGAACCTGTGTGTACCTTAATTACCTACATAGAAGAATGGAGGGCTAAAAACAAGACAAGGCGAGTGTCACATGAAACAGAGACGCTTATACATTGGCTGTTAAAATAACCCTCACGTGAGACAAAAGGAATCCCACAACTGAAATCCCAGAGTAATCAAGTCTTGCAGTTGCTGAAATATATTCATTGTTCATTTTGACTGAAATGATGGAGGATGTTTGTAAGAGAAGATAATAATAGAACCGTGTTGAAGGGAATAAGGGCATTTAAAATAGTAGCTAAAGAAAGATGATTAAATAGATGGTGTTGGGAGCACACCCTCAGAGGTCTTTTGGTTTTCTCTTCAGTTTTGGAATTTTATGATTTTATGACAAATAACACTTTACAGGTTTTTTATCTGAGAATATCATAGTATTAACCTCTCACAATAATTTCTTCTATCTCTATTGTATGGCCAGCACATGATTTGGGAGACTTTTCTGCTCTTAAGTGAAAGAATTATTTTAGCTCATGAATGGTTTCAAACAATAATATTTCAGGCTAATTTCTATTGGCTAGAAGAATGCCCCTAGAGTTACAATAGTCTTAAAATTGGGTCTTTATTATAATTGATGATAATTTTAGTGGGATTATTATCAATATTCTTAGCCGAAGACATTCAGAGTGCAAATAGAATGAGTAAAAAGGCTCCTCTGGTCTTCTAATTGAAGGGGGGAAAATACCTTCTTGGGGACAGGGTGAAAAAGAGGGCAATCACATTTATCTTCCTTTCTGATAACTGCCTTCTTTCGTAGATTTTAATGATGTTTTAAGTTTGAACAGAGGCAGGCAGAGCTACCACAATGAAAGAAGTAAACATTCCCAAAGCTCAATTTTCATGAATTTTAAAATGTGCTATTGTGAACACTGCCATGAGATGAAGAATTTATACTATTGCCTTTTATAAGTGAAACACCAATGCAACAGTCCACTCGGTCTTTTAAATTTTGTTTGGTTATATTCTGTTAAACTATATTCTGCAGAATACTTTTTAATATGCCCAAAGAAAATCTGCAAATGACTAGGCTTCACGTGCATTGACCTTCGCTCTTTCTTTGGATCTGCAAGTATGGCTCATTTTAGTCAAGCTGTTGAAACATTTGTGGCATAATGCGTCAAATTAAAGCAACCAGCTGTGATGTTTAATTTAAGCTAAAAGTTTATGATCTACAACTATATAATACCTTAGGGAATAACTGATATTGTATGTAACTGCAGTACAGTGACATGCAAGACTTGTTACAAAATGCCTATAAAATGTCACATGTTTTATCGTATTAAACCATTTGGACTTCAGGTTTAAAAAGAGCACCATCATTTATCCGAAAATGAGTATCAGAGGATAAATGAATAGATTTCAACATCATTCTCTAAATATAGATGAGATGTGAAGTCATTTGTTCTCATGGGTCAGAAGAGAGGTTTTTTGTTTTATTCTCCATTGTTTATGATGAAAGTTCCCCCATTATTTATGGATGTTCTAAAATTTGGAAATGTCATTAGCCATGAGGCTCAACTCTGTTTATCAAATTTCTCACTGTATGAAAGCAAAGGTATTTAATAACCACCAAAACAAGATGATACTCATTTATCATGTCTCCTTTTACTTATTCAATATGACGCACAGCACACAATTGTTCAAGTGGCCCAGCCGATAAGGGCTACTCCATGTCAAGTATTATTAGAGAACTCAGAACATGAGAAAAGACTAAATAGATAGGTAGAAAATAGAAATATATAGAGAGATAAATACATACTTTTATTCCTCTAAGATGGGCATTGGGTTTTCTAAGTTACAAAACAAGACACAAAAGACAAAATAATATCTCCTGTAATGAAAATCAACATATGAATACCAAATTCATCTACAAGCATTTGCTGAATTTATCATTTATGACATTTTTAGAGAAAGACAGGAATAGACACTTAGCAAAGTTAAATTATTTTCTCAAGGTCTCTTGGTGGGGGGATGGTGCAAGCAAAGAAATAGTAGATGGTAACATCTAGATCATCTGATGACCTGAACCAGTACTGGGTCCACAAGACTAGCATCAAAATAAAAACTCCATGGGGACATTTCTTTAGTGGAAGAAAAACTTCTTCTAGAGCTTGAAGACCTAAGATATTTTTATAAGAATAAGAAGGGAAAAAAGCGTTTTGAGTAAGTTTAGAATTTTGCTAAAAGGCAAATAGCCTTATATGTTTATTTTTAAAAACTTCAAATATAATCCCTTGAATGATTTGTGTTTGTAGATAAAGAATTTATGTAATCATATTGAAAGAAAAAATACTTTTGTAAATTTTAAAATATTACCTAAAGCTGTGCTTAGAGATAACTGGAAGTTGAAGAGGAAAAAAAATGCATCAACAGCAATTTTAGGTATAAGAAAATATTCAATACCTCTGACAAGGTACATAGTTAACTTTTTAAGCTGAAGATAGAAGGAAAGTCAAATGTGAAAGAATCGTCCACTTTTCACTAACTCAGCATTATCTTTCACCTTGAAAACAGATTAAAGAAGGAAAGGTTGAAAGCTAAATTAATTATGAACAAGTTTAGTAGCATACTGCTATATGTAATTGTTTGCTTCAACTTCTCAAAATAAAATTAAGGACAGTTATTAAACAATACATCTCAATAAATCTAAAATATGAGAATAGTCCGCTGGGACTATGAGTACCATCTGTCACTATTAGGGGCAAAGAGAAGAATATCAATAAAACCAGTATAGGAAGGTCAAGAGACTCTCATTTTTAGCTTAATATTAACTATTGTAACAATCCCATTGCTTTTTTTTCCCTCAAGAATGTATTTATACACAGATACACAAACATGTACACACAGACATATATATATAAATTGTGTGTGCATATTATAAATTCATATATATTAAATTCATATGTTTATATATAAATTTTGGCAGGTAATGTTAATTGCTAAGCTATGCTTTAGAATTTAACATGATCTGGGCATATATAAGAGGATTACTAGTCAAATGGCATAACAAATCATGCAAAGTCTGGTAAAATAAAAAAAAAATCTGAGTATCAGAATATTAATTGTTTACTATTAGGAATTTGTATGGAATTTTGAAGGCAAATACCGTGTTAAAGGTTTTCAATTGGTATTAACATGAATTAAAAATCCAAAATAAAATTCAGAAACATATCATTACATAAAATCTTTTTATGTAATTATGCTTATTACATAAATCTTTTGATGTAATTATGATTTTTCTTATAAAAAGAATATGCAAATTTGAGTTCTAGTTGGCAATTTAGAAATCACACAAATTTTAACAGTAGTTACTTTGCTTTAATATTTGTCAAAATTTTAGACATTGCTAATTATATTGCATTGAAGAGCTACAGTGTCTAGCTACAAAGATTATAATCAAGAGCTGTTGTTTATAGTTTGAATAAACCATAAAGAAATTGTTGAACATGTACTATGTGCTGAGAATTTACCTAAGACCCACGGGAAATACAAACAACATTAATACTCAGTCTAGTTGAAAAGGAAAAAATATCACAAGTGCAACAATGATGATTAGTGTAACTATGCAACCATAAAATTAGTTGCTAAATCTTAAGACAGAATGTTCAGCAAAGGCTGTAATAATTACTTAAGGTTAATAAACTCACAGAAATGGATTAATAAAATATTAATCTGATCCTTTTTCTTAATGAGGATTATTTTAGTATCCTCTCTGAAAGGGCAAATGTACACTACATTGTTACTGTAAAGTTTCAGTCATTTCTGAAGGAAGTGACATGCTCATCCAAGGATCTACACCTACCACCCTCCAATATTAACATAAAAATCTAAAGTTAAACCGTTGCTAATTCCATGTTTCTATTCTTTCATTAATTCACTATGTAAGGTTCATGCTTTTATCTGCTTATTATGACTCAAATGCTTACTTAATTTTCCAATACATAGCACTACATTTATTGCTGTTAGGGAGGCTGATTTTAATCCAGGAGCCAACAATGTCTCCTTGATTTAGAAAAGGACAGAGAGGTGGCTCACGCCTGTAATCCTAGCTCTCTAGGAGACCATGGCAGGTGAATTGCCTAAGCTCACAGGTTCGAGACCAGACTGTGCCAGAGTGAGACCCCTGTCTCTAAAAATAGCCAGGCATTGTGGTGGGCACCTGTAGTCCCAGCTACTCGGGAGGCTGATGCAAGAAAATCACTTGAGCCCAAGAGTTTGAGGTTGCTGTGAGCTATGATGACACAGCACTCTACCAAGGGCGACAAAGTAAAACACTGTCTCAAAAAACTTAAAAAAAGAAAGAAAGAAAGAAAAGAAAAGGACATAGAATACAATAATGACACATACATTGGTGCCTTTCATTTGAAAGACATTTCTATTGGTAGAAGAAGAGAGATCATCAAACATTTTATTCATTTAAGGCTACTTTTTTTTTTTTTTTTTGGCAGTTTTTAGCCAGGGCTGGGTTTGAACTCGCCACCTCTGACATATGGGGCTAGTGCCTTACTACTTTGAGCCACAGGTGTCGCCCTCCACTTAAGGCTACTTTTAAGAAAAATTCCAGGGTTGCTATATTTAAATCACTTCTACAGCAGATTAGTTAGCTTAATGTCCCCCTGTATAAAATGACGACAGTGATGGTTTATATTCCATATGGTGACTATAAAAATTACATTTTCATCTAAATTAAAGAACTTTATGATTATGGTTTATGGTTTGTACATAAATGGACAATAAATATTAGCTACTCTAAACATTACTATCATTAATTTGATTGCCATTGCCTACAGGGATTATGTGTGCCCTTAACAGGAAATAACAATGAAAATAGTGATAGTCTTCTTCATATAAAGCATATCTGTAAAATGCAGAATATTATTTCACTTCAGGTATCTGAGAAATCTTTATATACCTGCACCATAATTCAAAAGACATTTTTCTTGCTAAATATGAGTATGTTTATGGCACATACATGCAGGCATATTGACAATACATAAATTAACCATAAATCTGTATTCTAAAAATGGAACCAAGTGGAAATGTGCTATTATAAGTTTATTTTTTAAACATTTCAGACCTCAGTTAATATCCTACCTTCTACCAACATCGTTTTGTTAATATTTATCAAAGGTATATAAAAAGTTTTTAAAAATATTTACCTGAATTACAGAGGCAAAGCTTCTCATTCTATTTTTGATGCTCTTCAAAAAATATATATGTATTTGTATATGTATATATATTTTTTGAGACAGAGTCTCAAGCTGTCACCCTGGGAAGAGTGCTATGACTTTATAGCTCACAGCAACCTCAAACTCTTGGGCTCAAGTAATTCTTTTGCGTCAGCCTTCCGAGTAGCTGGGACTACAGGTGCCCAGCTATTTTTTTAGTTGTAGTTGTCATTGTTGTTTAGCTCACCCAGGCTAGGTTCAAACCCACTAGCCTGGGTGTATGTGATTGGCGCGCCTTACTCACTGAGCTATGGGCACCACCCAAAAAATAAATTTAAATGTATGTTCATAAAAAAGACAATTTGAGTTGGTTTTAGTTTTTAGTATTTTTAATACTATTTCAGTAGTATCATTCATGCTTTGGTACTTAAAATGTTGACTGTTTATTTCAAATCTTCACATTTCTTCCCAGTATACGCAAATAAAATATTGTTTTATAAATATTTTACAAACTTACACAACAACCATAATCATAGATAATAATTGATATATATTGAGGTTAACTCCAATCATCCATTCATTTAATCTTCACTATTAAACACTATGTGGTGGATAGAATCACCATCATTTCTCATCTGCAATGCATGGAATTTAAGTAATTCCCAAGGGTTACTTTGCCAGTAATACCAATGCAATACTGCCAACTTAGATCTATTTGGGCACATTTCTTTAGAAAAGTATTCTTAACTACTACAATAATGTTTGTTCATATCCCCCTGAAGTTTTCCAGAAAAGAGCAACTAAAAAATAGTATCCTGCTAACATAAATGCCAACAAACTTCATAAACATATCTGCAAATTAGGTATGTTTAAAATCAAATATAAAAGTGAAAATTTTACACAACTTAAATAATTACAATACAAGGATAAAATACAAAATAGAAATAAAGGCAGAAATGTCTTTAGTCTTCAAAAACAAAAAAAAATTAATTTTTATTGGTCATTTGGAGTATGAGTAATTTTGAATTTCTCCAAGTTATAGTGATAAAGTACATCAGTTGTTTCTTTATTAAATTAAAAAAGGGTAAATATTTATAAATGCCTCAAAGATGATTAGCTTTAAATTGGCTTCTTTATTCCCTATGTGGAGTTGGTATAAGTGTTTGGTGTGCATGAGGCTGAGTGGCTAGAGATAAAACTACTTGGGTCTTCTGAGGCTTGGCTTATAAAGAGCTTGTTATGCAGATTGGCAACATTGAGCCATCCAAAGAATTTTGGATGGGGTATAGTTTACTATATTCTAACCAGTAGAGGGTGAGGGCCTGTGTAAATAGAAATAACCTAAATGCCCTAAATGAGGGAGAGAGGAGGAGGGGCAAAAGTGTTTATTCTGTGTTAAATCTGATTAGCTTCATGGCATCTTAAGAAATACCATATCCATAATCTTTCCATCCACTAAAGAAAATCCTATGCTATTGATTCAACTCAACAGCTTCAAATTCAAGTCTAAATTTGATGGATGACTTTAAGAACAATAAAACATATTCGAAAAAGTAGGAGGGGATCAGTAACCAGTTTCCAAATCTTGTGAATGAAGATTTTGGCTCATGCCTGTGCCATCTCATTGCTCTTTCATGTGCAGACATCCTGTTCTGGGAAGCAACTAAAAAGACCCTTTGCAAAATAAGATTAATGTTGCTTTGCCTTTGTAATTTGCTTCATTACTTCAACTACTAACTCATTTATAATATGTTCAAATATTTTCTCAAAGCAAATTAGTCACATTAGGAAATGATTTCTAATTTGAAGTAGTTTTATAAGGTAAGTGGTACTAGGCATTGGCAAGGAGAGGAAAGGGAAAGAGAAAAAGAATAGGAGAGTAAAAACGTAACTATGGGTATAGAGAGAGATAAGAAAATAAAACTGAGTAGATAAGGCTTCATTATTGTTTTAATTGTCTTCTAAGAATTGAAATAATCATATGACTTATAGTGTGTTTCATATTGAAATGAGTATAAGCGTATGTAAATGGGCAAAATATAGGATGGCATGAGGCCAGAAAGATAACAGAAATTACTGTCATTGTACATGTCTACTACCTGTCTGGATTTTTTATGAGATACTAAGTTTTAACAATAGAATTTCCCTCATCAGCAGAGAATCAACAAAGTGGAAGACAAAGGTATCAGAGATCAGAGTCTGAAGGAACACATTTAAAAACCTCCACAGATAGGTGATATTTGCTCAGCTGCTGTTCTCACACGATTTCCTAAATTCTAATTAGTACAAATGAATGTTCAATTGGAGGCAAAATTGTCTTCTCGCTGCTCAAAAAGGTCATCTCTGACTAAAAAAAAAAATGCATTCCAAGTTGAAATTAAATAACTTTATAGGAAATTCTAAAGAGAATGTTTGATATTATCTTCCTCATTCTCTACCCTTCTTTATAACTATAGAAAAGGCTTTTGTTTTTTAGTGAAGCAAATCAAGAGACATTCTAGCCTGTTTCCATCAGTATCCTCCCATACCCTAGGGAAAAAATGACCAGTCCATATTACAGTTACTCTGGCTATAAAATAACATCTACTTTACATGACTTTACAATTTACTGGAGCTAAAAAATAAGCTGACATTAAAGAATATACTGTATTCAACAAAACGTGAAATTGTTCCTTAGATTAAAACACACACACACACACACACACACACACACCAAAAGCAAGTTTAGGAGTCTTATAATTTTGAAATGTATGTTTGGGCACTTGTGGAGAATGTTATCTCCTGAGATTTAATATTTAATAGTTGAAGTATCTTGAGAACACAGCAACTGTCATAGAAATATCATTATTTACAGGTCTTTGGTAACACGGTGTGAAGATATTTGATATTTGTGTCTCTTACAAGAATATTAGACATGGTGTATTTAAACTGGTGTCTTACTGATCCAATATAGAAACATGACTGAACCAGAGATTGGACCTAGGCTTCTGGGAACAGCAATGACCAAGAAAGAATGTTTGACGACTCTGGATCTGTTTTTCACTTGGAATCAGTTTTAGTCCATACAGCTATAACAGGATAACATAGACGGGGTAATTTATAAACAATAGAAGAAGTTTATTTGGTTTACAGTTCTGGAAACTGAGAAGCTGAAGATATAAGGGCCACATCTTTTGATGGCCTTCTTGCTGTTGGGGACCGTCCCAAACTACACCATGAGTTCTTTGCCAGTGATTAGCAGAGATGAGAGGATGAGGGAAAATGAGGAGTCAAAACACAAAGAGAAAGTTTTTTAAAGAGCTGGGTCAGGGGACTGTTCACCTCCCAGTGTGAGTACCAGTGGCAGCCCCCAGCTCTGGGCTAGCTCCATTTTTATAACACTCATCACTCTTTGAATCACCAGTCTAACAGGGAGAGGCTAAACCCTTATGTCATGGTTCTTGCTGGGCTTGCATTGTCTAACCAAACTATTTCTTTAACTAACTATGTTAATTAGACCTATTTACCTCTGACTATTATTACTCTAAGTTATGTATGATCTTAACACAAACAGAACATTGGACAGGGAACACAGTCCAGGAGCAGGATATCAAAGAGACCCCAATCGGGCCATGCACACAAATCTCAGGAGTGGCAATTAACGCCCCTGGGAAGCCTTGTGCTCAGAGGGGCTGGTGCTTCTGTCTATACCAACATGACAGAAGAAAGGAGATATTGTTCTCCTTATCTTTCCTAAGAGACTTTTCCTCCCTTAATGAGGTTTAGACTCTCCCTCTGTCTTCAGTGAGTTCAGCACTCCCTCGCTCCTCCCCCAAAGCTCTAACTCTCCCTGAGAGGGCAGCCCTGCCCGCTGCTGCGATCCTGCCTCTCAGTTCGGCAAGACAATTCCTCCATTTGAAGAATGCCAGGCTTCAGGCTGTCGCTTTGCAACAGATTTTGTATTTCTCTGATCCACTTTTCTCTTCTCTCTGTTCCCTTTTGTCCATCATCTGCAGTCATTTTCTTAATTCAATTCCTAACCTACTGATCATAAACAAATAAAAATTGATTTTAAGCTTATTACATCATTATTTCTAGTGCAAGCTCTAGAATGCAAGCACATCAAGATAGGACTCTTCCCTTAAGCAGCCACATGTCCACCCATGTCTTGCAGTATCAAAACATGGTGAGAGAGGTTGGAAGATGGAGCTTTTATCACAAACCTACTCAAGATAACAAACTTATTCCTGTGATACTGACTTTAATCCATTCATAAGGGCAGGGCCCACTTGACCTGAACAGCTCATAAAGGCCCAACTCCCTATACTGTTGCATTGGAGATAAAGTTTCTACCACATGAACTTTGAGGGGGCACATTTAAACCATAGGAGAGGTCAGAGTGGAAGCAAGAGAGCAGCTGTGGTGCCAATGTAACTGAGGCAGAGAAGTATGGGAGGCATCATTGGCCCTACGGCAAAGAGGCTTGGCGGTGGCCCCTCCCGCGAGGACCCCCACCTTCGCCTCCAGGACCAGGCGATCGGGGCTGGGTCTGCCCCTGCTTCCTCCCCTCACCCCGGGATGTGGCCCAGACTGTGACTGTGGTAGCCAAGATGATGGACCCCGGGCAGATCTCTGTGGTTACTGAACTGTTAACAGGCGAGAAAACTCTGGTGTTCAACTAAGAGGGCATGAATCTAGCCATAGCAAGAGGGGCTTGGACGGGCCTTGGTTGTTGGCGTGGGGTGGAGAATGAAGAGGCACCTTCTGAGCAGAGCATCTCCAGGGTGTCACATGTTGATACTTCTAAGGCAGGCTCATCCTAGCAGACATTTCACTTTTGTGACATATGTGGCCCCAACTTGAAAATATTTTGCACCTGGATGAACACCATGGAATGCACCATGGACTGAAACCTCACACATGTAGGGCATGTGGGAGACAACTCTGGTTTAGTACAAACAAGCACCAGCAGCATTACAGTGTAGAGAAATCCTTAAGAAGGGATGATGGTGAGGCCTCATTTGTGAAGAACTGCACAGTTTGTGAAGAACCTCACCTTTCAGAGAAGCCCTTTATGTGTGATAAGGACCAAAAGAACTTCACAGCTAGTTTGGGTGATCACCAGCAAAAGGCCTCTCATTGCAAAAGGA
>CAUYON010169412.1:0-10321 GCA_963573935.1 Arctocebus calabarensis
TTATATAGTGATCAAGGAAATGCCATGAAGGATATCTGTAACAGTACGATCAAAATATTTCTGAATGTATATGAATCGTGCCCTGTGATTGCACCAATGTACATAATTATGATTCAATAAAATTATTAAAAAAAAAATAGAACTCTTTGTTTTCAAGAGTATGTTGATTCAGCCAGCTGAAAAATATATAGTCCTTCCTCCGTGTTTGTGGGGGATTGATTCCCAGACCCTCACCTCTACCCAGATGTGGAAATACTCAAGTCCTTATGTAAAACGATGTGGCATTTGCATATAACCTACACAGCCTTCTGCATATTGTATTTAAATCATCTCTACATTACTTACGCCTAATAAAGGGTAAACGCTATGTAAATAGTTCTGATATTTTTTATTTGTATTTTTTTTCCTGAATGTTCTTTTTCCGTAATCTTTTTCCTTCTCCCTCTTCCTCTTTCTCTTCTGAGTCAGAGTCTCACTTTGTCGTCATAGCTCACAGCAACCTCAAACTCCAGGGCTCTAACGATCCTCCAGCCTTAGCCTCCTGAGTAACTGGGACTACAGGTGCCCACTACCACACCCAAGTAATTTTTCTATTTTTTGCAGAGACGGGGTCTCGCTCTTGCTCAGGGTGCTCTAGAGCTCCTCACTTCAAGTGATTCTCCCGCCTTGGCCTTCCAGAGTGCTGGGATTATAGGTGTGAGCCACCGTGCCCAGCCCCCAAATATTTCCACCCTCAGCTGGATAACGCTGTAGACGTGAAACCTACAGATACAGGGGCCAACTGTCTTGAGATCCTATGGGATCTCTCATCTCCCTTCATTCTAGATTAATTCTGCAAAATAATATAAATTGAAGAGCTTAACCTCTTTTTCTGACATTTTTATTAAAAGGAATAGCTAAGGAAGCACAACATACTTTACATAGAACATTTCAACATTTGTTAAAATGTTTTATTTTATTTCTACCTTATTTTAGGTTTGGTTGGGATGTTCCAGTAATTCTGAGAAATTCAGAAGAGACCCAGTTCAGCACAAGAGTTTTCAAAAAGCAAATGAGACAAGTCAAGAATCCTTTTGGCTTAGAGATCACCAATCCATCCTCAGCTTCAATCACAGGTTGGTGACTCTTTTCCAGAAGTTTTCTCTCACCGTGTGCTCTCTTTTCGGCCCCTCTCATCATGTATTCTCTTTTCCACCCTTTGGTTTTCTTTCTCTAGTATCTTACCTTCATTAGACTTCTTTTTTTTTTTTTTTTTTGAGAAAGAGCCTCAAGCTGTCACCCAGGATATAGTGCCCACGCAAACAAGCTCACACAAACCACCAATTCCTGGACTCAAGCGAGCCTCCTGCCTCCACCTCCAAAGTAGCTGGGATTACAGGCGCCCGCCACAAGGCCCGGCCATTTTTTGGTTGCAGCCATCATTGTTGTTTGGTGGGCCCGGGCTGGATTCGAACCCGCCAGCTCACGTGTACATGGCTGGCGCCTTAGCCCGCTGAGCCACAGGCGCCGAGCCTAGGTTTAATTTTTTAAGCAATTATTTAAGTGCAATGAATAAGGGCTCTAGTTTGTTCATATCCTTAACAATACTTGTTAGCTTCTACCATTTTTATTACAACTATTTGAGTAGGTATGAAGTGGTACCTACCTATAATTAAATTTACAGTTTTTTGAACACTTATGCTGAGTACTTACTCAATGCATTTACTGGCTGTTCCTAGAATAGATATACATTTTCCTTAGTGAAATATCTATTCTAATTGTTTGCCCGTTTTTAATTGTTGTGTAGAGTTATAAGTGTTCTTTTTGTATTTTAAAGACAAATCCTTCGCCATATACACAATTTGCAATTATTTTGTTCTAATTTTTGGCTTGACTTTTCATTCTCTTAATGGTCTTTTGAAATATAAAAGTTTGAATACGTGTGCTCATTTTATTCTTATTTAATTTATTCATATATAATTGTTGTACATATTTTGGGGGTACCTGTAGTATTTTAACACCTATAAACAACGTGTAAGAAACAAATCAAGATAATTGGGATATCCATCACCTTGAACATTTATCTTTTCTTTGTGTGGGGAACAATGGAACAACCCAAAAGGCCATCAACTGCAAGTAGATAAACAAAATTTTTCTCTTCTAGCTATGTTGAAATATACAATAAAATTATTAACTACAATTTCCTTACTATACTATTGAATATTAGAAGTTATTCTTTCTAGCTAACTGTATTTTTGTACTTCTTAACCAACTTCTCTTCATCCTTCCTCCAACTTGGAAACCACCCTTCTACTCCATCTGTATGAGATCCACTTTTTTAGTTCTTACATATGAGTGAGAACATATGGTATTTGATTTTCTGCGCCCAGCTTATTTCACTTAACATACTGATTTCTAGTTTTATCTATGTTGTTGTAAATAACAAAATTTCATTGATTTTTATGGGTAGCATCTGAACACACACACACACACACACATTTTCTTTATCTATTCATTGGCAGGTAGACACTTAGGTAGGTCAATTCTATATCTTTGATACTGTAAATAGTGTCTCAATGAACATGGGAGTGCAGATTATCTCAATTTATTGATTTCCTTTCTTTTGGATGTATACCCAACAATGGGACTGCTGAATCATATGGTAGTTCTATTTGTAGTTTTCTGAGAAACCTCCAAACTGCTTTCCATAATGGCTATATACTACTTTACATTCCCACCAATGATGTACAAGTTTTCCCTTGGTATCCTCACCAGCATTTGCTATTTTTTGTCTTTTTGATAACTGCTGTCTAACTGGGGCTAAGATTATAACTCACTGTGGTTTTAATTCGCATTTCCCTGATGATGAGTGATGCTGAACATTTCTTCACATACTTGTTGGCCATTTGTACGTCTTCTTTTGGAAAAAAAGTCTGTTCAGGTCTTTAGCCCATTTGTTCATCAAATTATTTGACCTTTATGCTATTGAGTTGTTTGAGTTCTTATATATTCCTTATAACTATCTCCTCCTTGTTGGAGTGATAGTTTGTGAATATTTTCTCCCATTCTGTAAGCTGTCTCTTCACTCTGTTGATTTTTTTTTCCCTTGGCTGTATAGAAAATTTTCAGCTATATAATTCCACTTGTCTATTTTTGCTTTTAAGGATTTGCCCACAAAAACTTTCTTCCAGAATAATGTCCTATAGCATTTTCCCAATGCTTTCTTTTAGTAGTTTCATAGTATCAGGTCTCACAGTTAAGTTTCGATCTACTTTGAGTTGATTTCTGCATATAGTAAAAAACAGGAATGTAGTTTCCTTCTTGTGCATATAGATACTCAGTTTTTCCCACCTCATTTATCAAAGAGACTGTATTCCTCCCACCTCACCAAGGTATGTTCTTAACAATTTTGTCAAAAATGAGTTGGCTATTAAGAATGCGGATTTGCTTCTGGGTTCTCTATTTTATTCCATTGGTCTGTTTTTATAACAGAACCATGTTGTTTTAGTTACTATGGCTCTACAGTATAATTTGAAATCGGGTTATATGGTGCCTCTGGCTTTGTTCTTTTTGTTTAGGATTGCTTTAGCTATTCAGGGTTCATACAAATTTTAAGATCATTTCCTTATTTCTGTGAAGAATATCATTGTGTACTGATAGGCAATGCATTAAATCCATAGATCATTTTAGTAGTAGAGACATTTTAGCAATATTAATTCTTTCATACCAAAAGCATGAGATATATTTCAATTTTTTGTGTTCTCTTCACTTTTTTTCACCAGGGTCTTATGATTTTTCTTGTAGAGATCTTTGAATTAGGTTAAATTTATTCCTAAGTATTTTATTTCTTTTTTTATACCTATTAAAATGGAATTGCTTTCTTGATTTCTTTTCCAGATTCAATGCTGGAAGCTGACATAAACACTAGTAATTTTTTATGTTGATTTTGTATTCTGTAACTTTTCAAAAAATTTTTTGATCTATTCTAAGAGTTTTTTGGTAGAGTTTTTAGATTTTTCTAAATATAAGATCACATTGGCCAGGCACAGTGGCTCAATGTCTGTTATCTTAGCAATTTGGGAGGCTAACATGGGAGGATTGCTGGAAACCAAGAATTCAAGGTCACAGTGAGTTATAATGGTGTCACAACACTCTATTCCAGGACAGGAAGTAGAGCTAGGCCTGGTCTCTTTAAAAAAAGAGAGGGAGAGAGAGAGACAGACACATCATATTTATAACTTCTACAAACAGGATAGTTTGACTTCTTCCTTTTCAATTTCAATACCCTTTATTTCTTTCTCTCCTCTAATTGCTCTGGCTAGAACTTTCAATACTATATAGAATAAAAGTGGTGACAGAAAGGATCCCTGTCTTGTTCTACATCTTAGTGGAAAAGCTTTCAATTTTTTTTCACATTCAGTATGATTTTAGCCTTTATCTACAGCCTTTATCTTGTTGAGGTATACTGCCTCCATACTCAATTTGTTGAGTTTTAATCATGAAAAGGTAATGAATTTTATCAAATGCCTGTTCAGCATCTGTTGAAATGATCATGTGGTCTTTGCCCTTGATTACATTGATGTGATATATCACCTTTATTGAATTGCTTGTGTTGAACCATCCTTGCATTCTTGGAATGAATCCCATTGGAAATACAAGAAGTTTCTAATTTTGATAAAGTCTGGGGCTATGCTTTGAGAACCACTGTCCTAACGCCTCAAAAGAAATATCAAGCCCTTGAAAAATATGAAAGCTTATTAGTTTCCTGTCTACGTAAGCTGTACCTAAACATAATTCATAATATATGCACTCTATTTTGTTCTAGCAAAGCCTATCATAACTATTATTGGAAACATTTATCATTTTTATGAAGGTAAATATAATTTACAACTGACTTTAGTATGTTATGAAATGAATACATTTATCTTCATTTATTTCAGCTATATGTAACCCTGAGCTAATGCCTGGGAACAATGGATAGAGCACTGGCACTGAAGAAGATGGACCTCTAAGGCAAGTGTTTTCACTGTCTAGTCTTATGGCTTTTGACAGCATTCTTATTAGAGATGTTAAAAATATGTGTCCACTACTCACATTAATAGGAAGAAAGATAAATGGACACCATGGTGAAGATTACAGAGAAAGAGCACATTACCTGAAAATATACTTGGTTTATATCAGCATTTTTGTACAATTGTATTACTCATCTTCACTTCAGAGACCTTTTCAAATAATTCACATAGCAATATGGCCCCTTCTTTCTTGAAAAGAAGAACCAAAGATGGCAGCTAAAGTTCAAATCTTATCTAATACCATAATGTACAACTGAATGAAACATAAGAGGCCTAACAATTAAGTTCACAAAGTTGCCACTGTGTGCTTATGTTAGCAGTATTGTATAAACAGCTGGGGATGGTTTCATAAACTTGGTATATCAGTGTCTCACAGCTGTGTTCATGTCAATGTGTAGCAGTGTTTTGCTGAGTGGCATTCATTATTGTTGCATGTTTCTGTATGCTATAATGCGCATGGTGGAACTTGAATTAGAGCAATGAACAAACATACGTAAATTTCTTGTTAACCTTGGCAAGAATGAAGTAAAACCTGGGACACATTAGTCCGAGTTTATGGGGATAATACCAGGAAGAAAACAGTAGTGTACGAATAGATTGTTTTTCTGGGCTTGGCGGCCGTAGCTAAGTGGTCAGGGTGCCAGCCACATGCACTGGGGCTGGTGGGTTCGAACCTGGCCCAGGCCTGCTAAACAACAATGATGACAACAACAAAAAAATAGCTGAGTGTTGTGGCAGGCACCTGTAGTCCCAGTTATTTGGGAGGTTGAGACAAGAGACTTGCTTTGCCCAAGAGTTTGAGGTTGCTGTGAGCTGTGATGCCATGGCATTCTACCAAGAACAACATAATGAAACTGTCTCAAAAAAATAAAAAATAAAAATAAATAAATTTTTTTCTGAAGGGAGGTAAGAGTTACTGATGAAGAGAGGTCAAGAGAGCTAGTAACATTGCAAATATTTGTTGAATTATGTGTTAAAATCTTTAGATGATGGTGAGAAGCACAGCAGACCAAGTAAACATTAATAGAGAAACAGGAAAATCTTAACTGAAACTTTTCATCAACAGCTCATGGCTCTTCCATCACAACAATGAACCAGCTCACACCGCACTGTCTGTGAGGGTATTTCTAGTCAGTGAACATTAGAACCCCAAAGACTTATTTTTCTCTATCTTAAGATAAAGGAAATATTGAAAGAGAGATGTTTTGATACTGAGAGAGGAAACCCGAGAAGGGTGAGGTCTGGGAGAACAGGTCTTGTCAAGGAGAGCACAAGGATACGCTTGTAGGGTCCTCTCCATGGTGACTCAGCCCTTAGGAATTTATAAACATAACTTCCTGGAACTTGGAAGTTTCCAAGTTCTGTGAAATACTATAATTCTGTGGGGGCTGGACTAGCATCTCCCGCTTAATTCAAACTGGCCAATGAGAAGGGTACCTGTGGGGTGGAACTTCTTGACTGTCAATAAAAAGGGAAAGATCAAGCTAGACGGGGAGCGTGGCCATTTGGAATTCGTCTATGCCGTAAGCTCCTAGCTGGTGAATAAAGCCCTTCCTCTTATAAACGTGATGTTTGGGTGCTCTTTCTCTCTGTTGGGCCTTGTCTTACTTTAACAATAACATTCAGGACATCAGGGGTAATACGATGACAGCTCTGATGGCCATACCAGAAAAAGAGTCCCAAACTGGTTTGAAGGGTGGAATAGGTGCTGGCATTGGTGCATAGCCTCCCAAGGGGAGTACTTCAAAGGCAACTCTAGTGATATTCAGCAATAAGGTATAGCACTTTTTCTAGGATAAGTTCACAAACTTAACAGTGTGAAAACAGGTAAAAGCAATATTAAGATTGTTCATTTCCAAGGCAAAACTAAAAATATAATACATATCTATTCCTTAGTGATTACCTATGTGCAAACCTTAAAAAGATGCTTATATGAATGTTATTTCTACAACTATAAATTAAGAGCCATATTCTGTGAATCTATAAAAAAAAACCTGTTATAATATGAAGAATCCAGATAAAAGCTGAAGAAAGTTTAAAATTGCAACAAAAATTCTGCTTTGTGTAATTCTAGCCAACCTAGCACCCCAAGCAAGAAGCTTTGTTACTAAAAAATTACCAAGTTTCCACCATAAAATATTTTCAAGTATTTTATGTTCCCATTCGTGGATCCTGTTGGTAACATTAAACACATTAGACCTCATTGCCTTTTAATTGCTAAAGATGCATTTTACATTCCACTAGTCTTCATAAATTACATAACAAAGGACAAACCTGTTGGCTATTATTCAGTCCTCCCTTTTCTACTGTCACCTAAGAAAAAGCTTTCCAAAGAGATACCAAAGAAAATAATACTACATCTGAGCCAAAGTCTCTCAACCTGGTCTTAGTCTTAATAAAATAACTGTTAGAACGTCTTCTCATACATTATGTTTTTTTGCAACTCAAAAAGACTAGAGTCACTAGAACTTCTTTCCCAAATTCGGCCAAATCAGGCTATCACCATCTCGGTGACATCATCAGACTTGAGATTCAAGACAAAGAACAAAATATGAGAAATAAAGGAAAAAGTTTATTCAAATACAGCAAATTATAATTTATCCATGAATTTGAAAAGTAAGAATAAGCAAAATAATACTAGTTTTTTCAAGCCATTGCTTTATACCAGAGTGTAACTTTGTTCCTCAATAGATTCCTCAATTAGTTACTAGAAGGAATAAAGTCATCAAGTAAGCTCTTCTTCTGTACTTTGTCTATCAAGCAATCCTCTCAACTTAGAACACTAAGATGAACCAAGGGGGAGGGGAAGGGAAGAGGAGGCAGCAAGAATCTCAAATAGAGGCTCAGTGCCTGTGGCTGAACAGGCTAAGGCACCAGCCATGTACATCTGAGCTGGCGGGTTCGAATCCAGCCCGGGCCGCCAAACAACAATGACGCTGCAACCAAAAAAGTGGCCGGGCGTTGTGGTGTGCGCCTATAGTACCAGCTACTTGGGAAGCAGAGGCAGGAGATTCGCTTGAGCCCAGGAATTGGAGGTTGCAGTGAGCTGTGATGCCACAGCACTCTACCCAGGGTGACAGCTTGAGGCTCTGTCTCAAAAAAAAGAATCTCAATCAGTAGGTCTTAGTCCTGGTAATTTCAGATTTTACAATCATCAGTGTGAGTATCTGTACAGCATATTATCATAACAGAAGCCCATCCTCAAATATCTGCCATTACCTAGTGAGGGTTTTAATAAAAATGAGGAGAAAGGGCTCGGCGCCTGTGGCTCAACGGGCTAAGGCGCCAGTCACGTACACCTGAGCTGGCGGGTTCGCATCCAACCTAGGCCCGCCAAAAACCAATGACGGCTGCAACCAAAAAATGGCCGGGCATTGTGGGGGGCGCCTGTAGTCCCAGCTACTTGGGAGGCAGAGGCAGGAGACTCGCTTGAGCCCAGGAATTGGAGGTTGCTGTGAGCTGTCATGCCACAGCACTCTATCCAAGGTGACAGCTTGAGTCTCTGTCTCAAAAAAAAAAGAGGAGAAAGGATAAGAATACTCCGCTCAACAATCAACAATATCCAGTGAATCCAGAACATAGTCACTAAAATCTTTGCATATACAAAACAGCAAATTGATATCACACTAAACAGGTGCAAAGGAAAATAAGAATATATATACATAACTGAATTTTCTACCCAAAACTCATGTGCTCTCTCAAAAATAACTGAACTACACCAGTTCAACAATTCATCCATCTATGAACAAATGCCCTCAGCCTATTCCTGGGAAAGGGAAGAATGATTAGTTGTATCTGTCTTCAACTTGTCTGAAAATCTTGACATTTTTCAGCAAATAAAGGTTCCAAATGGCAGGTGTCAGAATGCCTTAGCCTCATGTGCAATGCTAGAAGGCAGAAAAAGCAGCAGCTGCATGTGGTCATGTCAGAGCCACACAGAAGCTGCCTAGAGAGCACATTCTGAAAAGAGCAAATCTCAGACTCAGTTAAATCAATCTAGTGCCAGATGCCAATACTGGAACAAAGCAGTGGTGCCAAGGATTAGCTGCCCAGAGAAACATTCAACTCAAGACTCTCATAAAAGGGAAAATAGCTGAGCACAAGGGCACCTGTTCATGTTCTACCTGTATAATAATTTGGTCAGACTAGCTCCTTCCACAATGAGAAGAAAATGGCCACAGATTTCTTTGTTTAGTCTACAAGTAGGTATTATTTTCTCAAGGTCATTTTCAGTTATTCTAGAGTAAAGACTATGGATCTCCTCCTGCATGTGCATAATGCTTACAACTCTCTGAAAGTGCTTTAAGATCTACTAACTCAAACTAACTCACTTTAATATATATAGCCCTATAAGGAAGTTAGGATCATAAGTAATCTGCATATTTTGAGGAAGAGAGATCCTCAGAGAGTTAATTGCACGAGGTTTTGAGTGTAAGAGGCGGTGTGTATCAGCTGCCACTTCTGTGGCCTGCACAATGCCTAAGGTCAAGGGCAAGACCCAGAGGCAGAAGTTCAGTTACGTCAACCGAAAGCGTCTGAACCAGAATGCTTGATGGAAGGCAGTCCCACGGATTAAGTGCTCACACATCTGGCATGCCTGGACCACGTAAAATTGGTACAGCAGAACCTGGCCAAGATGGGGTTGGCTATGGATCCCAACAAGGAGTTACCCTTACGTAAGAGAAAGGTGAAGGTCATGGAAGTGGATGTAGAGAAAAGGCCTAAGGAGCTTGTGCAGAAGCTCTACTATGTGCTGAATGACCTGGAGGCAGAAATCAGCCTTCCAGAAATGAAAGGAAATATCATGTCTCAGGATCTCATTGACTATGTGCACTGCATGGTGGAGAACCATGGGGAGGACTAAAAGGCCATGGCCTGAGATGAGAAGAATTACTATCAAGATACCCCTTGGGCAGCGCCTATGGCTCAGTAAGTAAGTAGGGCACCGGCCCCATATACCGAAGGTGGCAGGTTCAAACCCGGCCTTGGTTGAAATGCAAAACAAAATACAGCCAGGCGTTGTGGTGGGCACCTGTAGTCCCAGCTACTCGGGAGGCTGAGGCAAGAGAATCGCCTAAGCCCAGGAGTTGGAGGTTGCTGTGAGCTGTGTGATGCCACAGCTCTCTACTTAGGGCGACAAAGTGAGACTCTGTCTCTACAAAAAAAAAAAAAAAAAAAAGATACCCCGAAACAAATTTGGAATAAGATCAACGTCTATAAACATTTTTATCCAGTGGAGTGGCAAGCCTTCATCAATTCCTTGTAGAATG
>CAUYON010169416.1:0-26610 GCA_963573935.1 Arctocebus calabarensis
GGCGCCTGTGGTCCCAGCTGCTCGGGAGGCTGAGGCAGGAGAATCGCTTAAGCCCAGGAGCTGGAGGTTGCTGTGAGCAGTGTGACGCCACAGCACTCTACCCAGGGCGATAAAGTGAGACTCTGTCTCTACAAAAAAAAACCAAAAAACAAAAATCACCAAAAAAAATGATTATCAATTGGGAATGGGGAAGAATAGAATGGAAAGAACAGGGATGGGAATAAGGCTTCACTGAGTATGTATCTTTTTTATATAGCGTTGACTTTTTAGAAACTTTTTGTTACTTTAAAATAATTATAGATTTACAGAAAAGTTGTAAAGATAGTACAAAAGTTTTCGTCTATATCCTTCACTCAGCTTCCCCCAAAGAACATCTTTTATAAGCATGGTACATTTATCAAAAGTAAGAAATTAACTTTCCTACAGCATTATTAAGGACACATACCAGAGGGCAGGTGATGTCAGAACAACTTATTCTTACTGATGCTCATCATCATCTCTTGCTTAGATGGGGTCTGCCAGGTTTTTTGCTTTAAGTTACTATTTTCCCCTTTCCATAGAAGCAAATCACAAGGCCCAGCCTACACTCAAGAGCAAAGGAATTAAGCCTCACTTTCTGGAGGGAGAAGTATCTAAGAATTTGTGGGCACATGTTAAAACCATACAGTAATAAGTAAATATTTGGGGGGAAATATTTGACAATGCAAAATACTGTGCAAACACCTGTTTCTCCTTAAACTTTTCATTCACTAACTTTAACATTCATCTGAGGATCTTCCCTGCAACAATTATTACGGTGCTCTAATGGCGATTTTCTATTGCCTTCAGTCCATCAACATTTATTATTTGGAATTATTATTACTTGTTAAAGATTTGTTTCTCCTCGTTTATTTATTCAATTATTTCTTCTAGTGTAGTCTTATAGGTTCTTATTCTTTGGGTTACAATCCAATACTATCATTTCTTTTGTTGCTCAATTTCTTTTGTGGCCACTGGGTGCTCTTTCAAGTTGGCTCCTAAGTCCTTTTGTAACTTTTAACTTTTGAATCACATAAATTGTTAACATAATCATGATTTTAACTAAAAAGAAAGGCAACTCCTAAAACTCAGAATAAACCCATTGGGCAAAATAACCAAGCAGAAAACTATTTTAAGTAACTTCTGATCTTGTTACATCCATAGTGTGATATATTCTAAAGACAAAAGGAATTGCAAAGAAATCTTAAACCTCACTTTTTCTTTTTTGGAGACAGTCTCATTCCATCACCCCAGGTAGTGCACAGTGGCATAATCACAGCTCACTGCAATCTCAAACACCTGTGCTCAAACGATCCTCTTGCCTCAGCCTCTTGAGTAGCTGGGACTACAGATGCACGCCATGACTTCTGCCTGAATTTTTTTTCTACTTCTAGTAGAGATGGGGTTTTGCTCTTGCTCAGGCAACTCCTGAGCTCAAGTAATTTTTCAGCCTTAACCTCCCAAAGTGCTATAGGATTATAGGTGTGAGCCACTGTACTCCACCTTAAACTTCATTAATGCACTGTTGGTTAATATCACAATTTTCAAACATTTTTTTGTATATGGCAGGATAAAACCAACATGTAAATATGTTAGCATTGCTGGGAATCAAGATTTCCAGTGCAAAGGAAACTAATATATACATGCACAAAAGCAAACGTTAAAAACATCAAGTTGGCTTTGGGCCTGTGCACAGTGGTTAGGGTACCAGCCACATACACCCAGGCTGGCATGTTTGAACCCAGCCTGGGCCTGCTACACAACAATGACAACTGCAATAAAAAAACAGCCCGGTGTTGTGGCGGGTGCCTGTAGTCCCAGCTACTTGGGAGGTTGAGGCAAGAGAATTGTTTAAGCCTAAGAGTTTGAGGTTACTGTGTGCTGTAGTGCCATGGCACTCTACTGAGGGAGACATAGTGTGAAAATAAATAAATAAAATAAAAACATCAACTTAAATCACAGTTAAAAACATATACACATTAATAAACAGTAGAACCTCTGCAAGTTGACCACTCAAGGGACTATAACAAACTGGTTAATATATGAGAGTGGTCAACATAAGGAACTAGGCATACTGCACTGATAAGTACATGTGGTGCATGTCTGGTCTATGAAAATTAGCTCAATTTAAGGTGGTTAGTTTAGGGAGGTGATCTACTATAAGGGTTCTACTGTATATCCCAGCTCTGTCAGTTTCAAAGAAGCAATGACATCCCTATAAAGGACATGCCTAGTACCAAATGTTAGTTTTTCAATATCATTACCCTATAAAGGAAGCAGGCTTCTTTCTATTCTGGGTTTGGGACCTGCCTGAGATGTACCCAGATGAGCCAAGGCTTATCAGAAGACATAGGAATCAGTATGATGAGTGCCCACTGCACAAAGTCAGGGTAATTTGAAGAGTAGAAAGAATAAAGACTGTGACTGATTGTAAAATAGTGAATAAACAATCCATGAGTCCATAGTATAATAATATCAATAAACATAAAGAATAAATTTACTTTGCTAGCACTGGTTAATAACCATTGTTTTCTAAAAAGGATTTTTATCTTTACAAAACAATCAAACTGGGTATCACTATAATAGGGTGAAAACCTTGCCATTATATGCCTTCTGATGGGAAGCAATGTGAAATAATATCACTTACTTAGGTAGTACTCTGTTCCCCAAAAGTAAGCTTTTAGATCTAACTTCCAGTTTACAATAACTACTGGGGGTAGAAGAACAAGTTATGTGGGACAACAAAGAAATTATTAGTCACATCCAGAAGGTGGGACACTCTACTTCACCTCTCTTCAAAAAGTCAATGTATGAAAACATGAAAAGATGGGAGACTGTCCCCTACTTGAAAAAGCTAGAGAGAGCCCTAACAACCAAATGCAATGTGTGAACCTTGATTAGATTCTGTTTTTTGTTAAAGTTATAAAAGACATTTCAAACAATTAGGGAAATTTTAACTATGAACTGTATATATTAGAGGATATTAGAGAATTACTGTTTGTTAGTTTTCTTACGAGTAATAATGATTCTTTGGAGAATGACTATTCTCAGCAGATGCAGGCTGAAGTATTTCAGGTGAAGTGTCATGATGCCCGCAATCTACTTTTAAATGGTTTAGGTAAAACACAATCACATGGCAAAATATTAACATGTGTCTAATCTAGACCACAGGTAAATGAGTAGTCTTTGTATTTTTCCTTCATGTAACAAAAAGTTGAGAAAGCAATCAGATAGGACTACTTAGGAGACCAGGAGGGCTCCTTACAGCCTTATCCCCTTCTAGGTCAGAATTCCCTAATATCCAAGGAATATTTATGTGTGGGTAGTGATTTTATAAACTCAGGCATTTTTAACTGAATTACAGCATACAAAAAGAAGAGTGCACTAATTATAGGTGTGTGGTTGATTAATTTTCACCAAGTAAACACACCTGTGTAAAACTATTCAGTTGTGAAATAGGTTATTGCCAACATCCCAGAAGCTCTCTTCATTCCTTTCCTAATGAGTACTATCCCCCTAAAGAAAACTAATACCCTGACTCCTATCTCCATCATGAGTTTCGCCTGTTTGAAGGACTCTACATTGATGCATCGGTCTTTGACATTCTGGCTTCTTCTGCTCAATACTGTTTCTGAGATTCATCTCTGTTGTTGCATAAAATAGTATTTGTTCATTCTTGCTGGCACACAGCAGCATTACTCAGCCAGGGGCAATTTTGCCCCCCACCTAGAGGGACATTTGGCAATGTCTTGAGACATTTTTGGTTATCATAATTGGGGGGCTGCTGCTATTGGCATCTGGTGGATAGAGTCCAAGCATGTGACTGATCATTCTGTAATGCACAGAATAATCTCCCACAAGAAATTATCTTGTCCAATATGTCAACAGTGCTAAAGTTAAGAAAGTTTGCTGTATGGTTTTTTTTTTTTTTTTGTGAGACTTGTGTCACCCTTGGTAGAGTGCCATGGCATCACAGCTCACAGCAACCTCAAAATCTTGGGCTTAAGCGATTCTCTTGCCTCAGCCTCCAAGTAGCTGGGACTACCAGCGCCTGCCACGAATGCCCATCTATTTTTTTTTGGCTGGGGCTGGGTTTGAACTAGCCACCTACGGCATATGGGGCCGGCACCCTACTCCTTTGAGCCACAGACGCCCCCAGCTATTTTTTTGTTGTAGTTGTCATTGCTGTTTTAGCAGGCCTCAGCACTCGCCAACCCCAGTGTATGTGACTGGAGCCCTAACCACTGAGCAACGGGCACCAAGCCTGCTGTATAGTGTTTTATTCTGTGAATAGAATAAAATTTATCTATCCACTCTAGTGTATGGACCTTTGAGATGTTTCTGGTTCTCGGTTGTTAACAAGTATAAAACATTTATGTACATTTTAGCAGGACAGGAGGCAACTGGCCAGTTGGTGGAAGGAATCAATATCTTAACATATTAGTAATTAATTCATAGTACACTAGTTGGAAATCACTACTTTAAGATAACATTAACCAAACAGTTCTCTATATACTTTTTCATTCACATATTTGGTAAGCATTTACTATGACCCAGGTCTTAGTGGCATAGCATGGAATAGGACAGGACAAGGTCTTTGGCCCACCAGATCCTTACATTTTAGAGGGAGAGGCAAAGAGAAAAAAATATTTAAATATTTGTCACAGAATAGCAAATGGCATGAAAAATAATAAAGCATGGTTAAAGGAATAGTACTTTGGTAGGGGCTGTTAGAGAATGCAAAAAGACCAGCTAGGAGACTCTCCTAGCAGTTTAAGTAATGCCTAATACAGGTCTGTCCCCACACAATGGCAGTGAGAAAAAGAGGGAATGTCGTAATTAGCCATGAAGCAAAGAATGGAAAAAGATGTTTTCAAGCTTGATTGACAGAGAAGGGTAATACTAAAAAGAAAAATGGAGAAGTTACGAGAAAGAGCTGGTTTTAATGGGGGAGGAGAGGAAAAGAAGGTTTTGATTCTACTATGTGTAAATTTTAGCTTTGAAGTACTTACAAAATACTTGTGTAGAATTATAATCAGACAGATAAACAGGCCTGTTGAAATCTGGAAAGAATATAGCTAACTGCAATTCATCTAATTAGGGGTGACAACTATTAAGACATGGTACCAGATTGGGAGAGGGAGAGTGAAAAAAGGAGGGGTCTAGGGACAGAACTCTGATGAATTTGTAGCACACAGGAAGAACCATTAAAGGAGAGAAAGGGAAGGATTGGCCAAAGAGGCAGGGGAATTTGCATCCTTAACTGCATAAGAAACCAAAGGATATCTCAGCTTTAAACTAGATGTGGTGGTCAATGCTAAAAGAAAGTTATTAGTTGTTTATTAGAAACATTGAAGTGGACTGTGGTGATGGTTGCACAACTCTAAAAATACTATAAACTACTGACTTGTATACTTTAAATGTGTGATTTGTATGGCATATGAATTATATCTCAATAAAGCAGATACACATATAAATAAGAGAACACTTTTAGAAAGCACAGTGGGAGAGAAAGAAAAAATTAAGGGGTGATAAGGGAATGAAGGGGGTATGAAACAGGTTATTCTTTTGAGGCACCTGTTGCTCAAAGAGAATGATAGCATAGACTGCAGAGGATAGGTTTTGCTACCTTTTTCTTTTTTTAGCATGAAGAAGAATAAAAAAAGTCTGCAGCCACAAGAAAGAAATTACTAGAGGAGTATGAACAAGCCATTGAGAAGGGGTTAATTGGCCAAGCGATAATAAAAAGCACAGTACCAAAAGTTAACCTTAGAAAAGAATTTCTTTCTCTGAGAAGAATAGTTTGAGAAAGATGTTAAAAAAAAAAAAAAAAGGTTTTTTGCTGGGTGCACTTTGGGAGGCAGTGGGATCACTCAAGTCCAGAAGTTTGAGGTTGCAGTGAGCTATGATCCTGCCACTACACCTCTGTTTAGGCAATAGAGTGAGATATTGCCCCCATATACATATATGCATATACACTGCATGTATATATACACTGTATTTTGCCCAAATTTTGAGGGAAAAAATAGGATGTGCATTATACACGGGTAGTGCAGCTGGTGAGCAGGGGAGCCCAGTAGGTCGCCTGAGGCTGCCTACTCTCTCAACCTGGCCAGTCTTAGACAACTCAGAATTTGATGGGAGTGGGGCTGGAGTGGCCTCTGTTGTGCCACAATCAGGGGAACGAGGGGGCTGTGGCTGTGAGGTGTAAAGGCTGAAGGCTGCCTGCATGGAGGGCACTAGGAGCCTTGCACAGGCCCCAGGGACCTATCTAGCTGCCCACAGGCAGTGGCCTCAGAAGCTCCTGTCGCACTTGCCGTGTACATGGCCATTTTGGCCATGGCCCCTAATGTGGCAGGGAAGGAAGGGCTCCCGAAAGAAAGGGAAGGGACAGTCTTCACAGAGCAGGTGCCTGCAGGAGGGCAGTGCAATCTGCATGTTTCCCGGGGAACTGTTGGCCCTCTTCAGATGTGTCTCTCCTGGCTGAGAGCGAGCCAGTTTCTCAAGGGGCATTTTCCTGAAAGTTTGGGCCAAAAACGTGGATGCACATTATACACAGGAGCACCATATATGTGCATGTGTGCACACATGTGTTTGTACCCAAATCTTTTGATGGGGGAGAAAGTAACTCATTAAAAATTTCAGAGTACCTCCATTTCTTAAGAAAGTTGAGTGCCAAGACTTCTGCTGAGAGGAAAGGGGCATAAGTGGAAAAAGTGTTAGGAATAACCCAGTAGAGATGAAATCAGAATGTCCAGGGTGTCACACTGGTTCATGCCTGTAATCCCAGAGAACCTTAAAAAGCTGAGGTGGGTCTATGGCCATACCACACTAAACGCGCCCAATCTTGTCTGATCTCGGAAGCTTAGCAGGGTCAGGTTTGGATGGGAGACTGCCTGTGAATACTGGGTGCTGTAGGTTAAAAAAAAAAAAAGCTGAGGTGGGAGGATCGCTTGAGGCCAGGAGTTCAAGACCAGCCTGGGCAACATAGTGAGACTATCTCTTAAAAAGAAAAAAAAAATTAGCTGGGCATGGTGATGCACAAACTCTTCAGCCCAGAGTTCAAACCTGCATCACAGAATGAGACCTTGTCTCTAAAAACAGTATACAAATAGATAAATCACAAAAATATTTAATCTGTTTACCTTGATCCAAACTCCATGCTAATAATCCTGATCCCTTTAGAGTCTGGTGCAGAAAGAACAATATATAAAACAAAATGAAAACAGAATAGAAATAGTTCTCCAAATCTGCAGTCCCCAAACCCTAGGCTGTGGACCAGTACCAGTCCATGGCCTGGTGCAGAAAAGCAGGAAGAGCAGTTGTTGAGTGAATGAAGCTTTATCTGTATTTATAGTCTTTCTCCATTCCTTACATCACCACCTGAGCTCTGCCTCCAGTCAGATAAGCAAAGACATTAGATTTTTTTTTTTTTTGAGACAGAGTCTCACTCACGGTAGAGTGCTGTGTGTTACAGCTCACAGCAATCTCAAACACTTGGGCTCAAGTGAGTCTCTTGTCTCAGCCTCCCAAGTAGCTGGGACTACAGGCGCCCGCCACACCTGGCTATTTTTACAGGTGGGGTCTCGCTCTGGTTCAGCCAATCCACCATCCTCAAGACATAGATTTTCATAGGAGTAGAAACCCTACTGTAAATGCACACATGTTGGATCTAGGTTGTGCACTCCTTATGACAATCTAATGCTTGATGGTCTGAGTGGAGATGTAATGTGCTTGAATCATCCCCAAACCATCCTTTTCTCTATCCCATCTGGGGAAAAACTGTCTTCCACGAAACTAGTTCCTGGTGCCAAAGGTTGAGATCGCTGCTCTAAATCACACATCTCCCTGAAAAAGTTCTTGTCTCAGTGCTATAACCATGTTCACCATTACTTTTCAATTTTTTTCAGAAGACCCTAAAGTTATAAATTTTCTCATTAGCAGCTTGTGATTACTGGGAAAATGACTGAGATTTATGAGCACTACAAAATGAAAATCTCTCTCTCCACAAATAAACAGCATGTAAAGATATTTCAGCAACACCTTTCAGCAATGCATTTTAAGTGTATCATTTTATATGATGAAAGATTAAGTGCATTTTCTTTTTTTTTGAGACAGAGCCTCAAGCTGCCACCCTGGATAGAGTGCTGTAGGATCACAGCTCACAGCAACCTCTAATTCCTGGGCTCAAGCGAGTCTCCTGCCTCTGCCTCCTAAGTAGCTGGGACTACAGGCACCCGCCACAACGCTCGGCCATTTTTGGTTGCAGCCGTCATTGTTGTTTGGCGGGCCCGGGCTGGATTCGAACCCGCCAGCTCAGGTGTATGTGGCTGGTGCCTTAGCCCGCTGAGCCACAGGCACCGAGCCTATGTTGACTGTCTTAAGGAAAACTAAATGGACCTTAGGGCCAGCAAGCCTCCATTCACTATTAATCTAGTAAACTTATAACAAAAGGAAGTATGATTTGTATCCCTGTTCTGCATATTTAAGGGTATCAGTTGTCTTCTTCTAGTACTCACAAATTCTTTTTGCTCTCTTAACAAAACTGTAAAACATATTAACAGATTCTAACATTACAGAGCCACCCAGTTCTTTGTTGTGAAAACTGAGACATTTACCAGACTCTAATCTTCTACTATTAAATGTACTTTCAGGATTCCTCAAAACCTATGAGCAATAAGTTTTCAATCTTATCCATAGTTACTCTGCTATATAATTTGTCTGAGCTTGACATTATAAGTTAAATTGAACCCAATTGGATAATCTTTACAATCTCCTCCATTACCTTGTATTTAATTCTTTTTTGGTTTTGCTTATCCTTATGTATTTTAGAGAAAATAGCAGAAAACATTTTACTCCCTTTTAGACACTCAGCCAATTCTATGCTTTCAAACATAATCTCCCAAGTTGAACTAGCTTATTTTATAGGACAAAACTAATACCATCTTTTTATCACATTCAATTTTAGAAATGGCACTTAAAATTTAAGAACCTCATTAACTAGAATGCTTTATTGTTCATCAAACTACATTTTCAAAATGGAACAAATGTTAAACGTGATTTGAACAAGAATCAACTGATATGCTTGGATAAGTCATCATAATTTAATAAAAAAGAGACAAACGGGGGAAATTCTAAAATTAGACGCCAATGGTAGTCACTTTGAAAGGGACAGAACACTCCTCGATTATTATATTTATAGTTAAGATTACTTAATAGATAAGCATTCTAAGGATATTAACGATTGTAATCAAAGTGTCTATCAGTACTACTACCACTGCCGTTCATTTTTCCATTCAGCAATATAAACAACTTACTAAAAACATCAGGTGGTTTCTAGGTGCTGGGGACTGAAAATGCCGCGCTTTCACTCTAATAACAACATCACTAACGCACACCTTTAACGGGTACCTACAATTGTAAGGCATTGTGCTAGACAGCTGTGAAGAACGATTTAGATCGCCATACATGCACATTACCGAGTTTTGCCATAAAAACACAAAAGACCACCCTTAAGAAACTTTCTTTGAAGTCGTTCCTAACATAAGATGACTTGGTGGAAGCTCCGTTTAACTGGTAATCCACATTTAGGGAGTGTTACCGAGCATATTTCGTGCAAATAATAGTTAAGAGCATTTAAATAACTTCTAGATCTAGACTTAACGTCCTGACTTGCTCAACAATTTCTCTAGTAAAAAACCACATCGACCACCCAGCAGAGGGTCGGTAAGGACAAAATCTTGGCAGGCACCAATTTAATCGCGGAAGTGGCTTTTCCGCATTCCTAGTCCTACCCCTGTTAACTGGCTCTTCAAAGTCCGAGTACATCAAATATGGAACAATCCCCAAAGTCTCAGGCCTGACTACGGTTGGGAACATGTGGGTAGTCTGCGGCTGTGAGGTTGGGCGCGTGTGTGCACGACTCCTATCTTTTCCGCACCTGCTGTAAAGTCCCCGAACTCTAACCACTCCTCGCCCGCAAGAGCCACAACCAGTTTTAGAATTAGCCTGGCCTCCCGTCCTGTTCCTGCTCCTCAGACCCTCTTTCCAAGCCCGCCCCACAGCTCCGCGTCGCCCGCTAACTTCACTGTGTACTAGGGGTTAGTGGATGAATACGGAGTCTGGGAAGACCGACTCCGGCAGAGGATGGCGGCAGCTGACCATACCCCACTCCAACTTGCAGGTACGAGGGAGACAGGCGGCGCTGCCCACAGTGGGTCGGTCACTCACCCTCGCCTCAGGCAAGCCCCTTAGCAACGTCTCTCCTTCCCGACTGCGGCCATTTTGAATGTGGAATGTCGGGGGATACGTCATCACGCTGCGCCTCAGACGAAAAACTAACTACTGGAGGGGCGGTGAGAGTACGATACCTGTCAGCCAATCAGAAGAAAGTAAAGCTCTCGGAAGCAGGACAAGCCGCCTATTTCCCCCGCGTCCACCTTGCAGGTCAGTATCTACTGCGTGCAAGAGGAGGAGCTAGCCCAAGGCCCGACCCATCGGTCCCGCCCCTCAGGGCGAAAGGGAATTCTGGGGCAACCGAACCTGCTAACGGAACTTGGACGTGAGGGCGGGGCCCGGCGCACATGCCATCCAGTCAGAACTCGGGCGTGGGAGAAATCTCACCAATCGTTGCCACGGGGCTGGCGGCAGCTGAACTGGTGGCTCTCGCTCCGGGAAGCTGCCAGCCCACTGGCTGGGGAGGACTCCGCGCGGAACCGTGGCGGGGCGGCGGGGCGGGGCCGCGCCCATGCGTCTGAGGCGCGGGCCAATGAGCGGCGGCGGCGGAGGCCCGGGGGCGGGGTCCGGGGGGCGGGCGGAGCCGGGTTGGGCTGCCGCGGCGGGGCCGTCTCAGGCCGCCGTCCCGCCCCTCCCGTCCGGCAGCAGTCTCCGCTGCTGCTGCAGCCGCCGCCTGGGGGTTGTTCGAGGCGGACGGTGGTGTCCGGGCTGGAGTGTGTCGCTCCGGCTGCGTGAAGGGGAAACGGGCAGGTGAGTACCGGCGGCAGCTTGTCCGCGAACACGGAGTTCGCGGGCTGCTGAGGAAACTCACGCCGCCGCCTCCCAGCGCTGTGAGGCCGCCCCCTTCCCGGCCGGAGACCCTCGGCCAAAGTCCGGCCCGCGCCGCGGCTGTCTCCTCCCGGCCCGGGTCTCCTCGAGGCGGTTGTGCGCCCGTGGGAAGGCACGGTGGGATCGGGGGACGCTCTCTGCTTCTGCCCTGACGGCCCTGACGGCCCTGCCGGGCGGGGAGCTCTGACTCGCCCCTGCCTCGTCCCCACCTGGCGCCGACGGTCCCTGCTGTTGCCGGGCCTCCTGGGGGCTGAAGGGTGGCAGGTGCAGGGAGCGCCCTCCCGGTGCTCGCCCCTCGTTGTGCCCGGCCCCTCGCGTCCTCTCTCGGGTGGAGCCCGGGCCCTTGCGCGCTTGTCGGCTCGGCAGTGCGTGCGGCCGGGTCGCGCCCTCATTTCCTTCCTTCCTCCCGTCACTCCACTGGTTGGGGGAAGGCTGTGTGGTTTTTATGTTCCACTCCAAATCTTAGGTGGCCCACCTGGGTACCTGGGCATTAGTCCCTGCTTCTCTCCCTTCACCGTCCAGTTATAATGACAGTCGTAGGAAATAGGTCATCTTTCTTCCCACGCGCCCCTGGCCGTATTCCACACGCGCAGTGCCCTACTAGGGAGAAGAATTTAGTGCTTTAGAGTTAGTCATTCCGGTTTTAAACTCTTCCTCTTCGTGGCCCCAGACTGGCGATGCAACTCTGCCTTTCCTGGTTTCCACTGGGAAAAGAAGCTGATCAGTGACGTGCTCCACTTGCTGTGGGGGCCTCACCCTCCGCGATTTTGGTGTTGGTGTTGGGAGGAGGACGTGTAAGTGTCGTAGGAGAGGTATTGGTGTGTTAGAATCAGTGTGAGCATATTTTGCTTTTCTAAATGAAGGAGGTGACGATGTTTCAAAAGCACAAATAAAGTATGTTGGCAGATTAATTTTGCTTTTAAGAAACTTCGAAGAGTTAACCTTTTAACGACGGATCTGTTCACAGTGTAATTATGGTGGCAGTTACACCACTGTAAGCATTTGTCAAAACTCCACCTGGAAACTGAAAAATGTAAATTTTATCCTATCCCTCTTGCGATTTTCTTTTCAAAAATGTACCTTACCGGTACTTCGAAACTCTCCTAACCAGTACTAGTTTGGAGAGGTGTTAACCATTTTTAGGAGAATGCATTTAACTCGAGAATACAGCACAATAAAAGCAGCTTTCCTCTCCACGGTTAACATGTGCCAAGACTTGCTTAACCACACTGTACTCTGTTTATACAGGCTACTATGCGTGGCGTCCTGCAGTACCAAATTAGTCCCAGGGGCTGTTGTGATTGATATTTTGGTAAAGTTCCAACAGTTTACAAATTTTTCTCTGGCCCAAGAAAGCAGTTCGCAAAGCCAAGTTCTCATACAGTTACGGAACACTCCCTTTCTTTGTACCCCAAACAATCTTGGTTTTTAGCCTCTGCTACCCCTTCTCTGCCTTTCTTTCTGTGTGTTCAGGGTTGTAAGTTAGTATTTCAAATGGAACTTTAGTCTGAGTTTTAAAATGGTTGCTGTGCTTCCCATCTCCAGTATGCTAACAGCTCAGTACTTTTTTCCCTGAAACAGGAATGATATTGGACTTGAAGATTAAAACATTGATGCCTGTATATGTACTGTAGAAGGGAAAGTTTCTATTCAAACCCTGTCCATAAAAGTGCAATGAGATTGTTAGTAAGAAAGCAATGCTATTGAGTTTCTCTTCCATGCTCTGGACATTTAGACCACATTTTAAATGATGATTAAACTTTTGCTCTGGAAGCCACTGGATGATGAGAAAAATGTGAAGGTTGTACTCACATGTTTCTGTTCTAAAGTTCAACTACTAAAAATCTGTTTCTGTTTGGAGAACTCTGATAAATGGTCACAACCAGCCTCCTTAAAAACATGATGGTCTCCCAACTAAAAGGAATGACAAGGTGACAGCAATAGGGGAAAGTATCAACATCAGAATGATAGAGGTGGACTTATAAATATCAAATAGATAATCATTGAATTCAGTGAAAACCAAGCACATTATGAGTGCCGTGTGGAATTTTAGTAGAAATATAAGTAAAAATACTACCTTCTATAGACAAGAGTTACTCAGTGATTTTTGACTAGGTGCTAGTTCAGTTTGAGTCTTTCCATATCTCTTAAATGTTTGAATCACATAACCTTTTTTACTTACCACTAATCTGAAATAGCTTTTAGAAATGTAACTAACAGAACTGTATCTTTTGTGTGTACTTTGATGAATATCTTTTGCTGGGAGGTATCTTTAGAAATTGGTTGGCTTGTTCACTGGCCGTCGTGTGTGATGCATCTGTTGGAGGTAAGGAGGAAGAGTTTCAAGTGTGTTTCCTTCCATTGGACCAAGTCTTGGGAATGGAGTGATGATTTTGTTTCCCCAAAGAGAAGAGTCATTTGTTACTAAGGCATAATCAGTAAAAAATATTTTGATTTGCTGTGCATAATTTCTCTCTTGCTGCAGTCACAGAAGTGTTTATGTGGGTTAGCAGGTCATCCTGGGTCATATTTAACTACTTAAGAGAATTAGACTAAGGATTCCTTGATTTTAAAATTTTCTACAGTTTTTCACTTTGTTGCCTTACTTTGTAAAATGAATTTTTGTACATTGGATTTCCTTTTATCTCGTTTTCTTATTCATAAAATTGGAAATTTAAACATTTTGATATGCAAATAGAGTTAATTTACATAATATTTGCTCAACATAAAATACATTTCTAACAAAATATTAATAGATAATACATTATTCTGTCATAAAGAAATTATGACTTGGTGTTTTTAGGAGTTATTTAATAGTCCTATGGAAAAATAAAATTAATTAGCAGAATCTGCAAGAGTAGAAGTCCTGCTTGTTATTGTTGAGTTTACCCAGTAATTCAAGCCAGAGATTAGCTGTGTCAACCCGATTTCCATTTGAGTCTTCTCTAGATTTTGGAAATAAACAGATCATAAAATAAGGTAAAAATAAATATTGACTGAGATAAAATTAAATATTGATTTTGACTGAGATAAATTTGAGTAGGAGAAAAATATTTACAATAAATTATAAAATTCAAATACTAAAGTTAAGATTTCAATTTTTTTTTTATTTCAAGTATTTTCCAAGTGGAATGAATGAATAAGATAAATCCAAACCCTGTTGGCTGACTATAGAAGACACATTTATCTCTGAAGTTAAGATTTTGAAATGGATCTGCTTATTACCAAGCTGAAGTGAATTTTTAACCTTTTATAAAACTAGCCTCAGTAATCAGGCGAGAAGATTTTGGAGGGCGGAGGGACAGAACAGAAAGAAATGTTTCCACTATGTTTTAGAAGGGCCAAAAATTGTCTAGAGAATGTGGTCAAGTGTCTACATAGAACTTTTGTTTATTTATTTATTTATTTTTTGAGACAGAGCCTCAAGCTGTCACCCTGGATAGAGTACCATGGCATCACAGCTCACAGCAACCTCCAATTCCTGGGCTCAAGTGAGTCTCCTGCCTCCGCCTCCCAAGTAGCTGGGACTACAGGTGCCCGCTACAACGCCCAACCATTTTTTTGGTTGCAGCTGTCATTGTTGTTTGGCAGGCCCGGGCTGGATTCCAACCCGCCAGCTTAGGTGTACGTGGCTAACGCCTTAGCCCATTGAGCCACAGGCGCTGAGCCTGTTTATTTTTTTTTGATTGACAAACTTATATAATACACAGAACTCTTAATATATTTGCAGTATTTTAGGTTTATTGGTATCTATGATCCCAAGTTTCCGTTCGCGTTTTTAAAGAATAGAATTCATTGGAACATAACAGGTCTAACAAATTATTCCCAGCATATGGTTTAGAAGTTTCAATCTCAGAAAATAGGCATGACTCTTACAATGTTAGTATTTTTCTATTAGGTACAGTTAAGAGAAAGTAAATATTAGTGTTGAAAATACTCATTAAAGTTGTTTTTAACCATAAAATACTTGCCAGTGACTAATAAAGCTTTTAACTTGTTGATTGTAATAATTCAGCTTTGATACATGTCATGGTCATCTACCTGGTTTTTGCATTTTTGACCCACAACAAGAGTGTGGCATTGCAGAACTTCCAGTGAGTTGTGCCAGACTGGGCAGAAGCTCTTTTGGAAGTTTTGCTCATATCCCAAATTTAACCTAAGGTCACTCTCATGTGTTTAGACAAAGCCAGCAAAATAGCTCTATACTTTTAAAAGTCTGAAGAAATAAAAGCTTTACATGTGAATGTTTTTTCCTACGGTAAGAGAATGCTGTTATTTTGAACGTAAGAGTTAACAATGAACCTTTGGAGCTTTTGTAAGTAAGTTGGCTTTGAGCTAAGTTCATGAAATTATTGAGTATTAGTAAAATTTGTCATTGAGGTGTGCTGGTGAGGCTCTGCCACAAAACAAGCCTATCATCTTTTATAAATTAATTAACCTCTCTAAGTGTCAGCCTTTTCATCTGTCAAGGGGACATGATAATACCTATCTTATTTCCAAGTGGAATGAACGAATAATTAAGATAAATCCAAACCCTGTTGGCTGACTATAGAAGACACATTTATCTCTGAAGTTAAGAGTTTGAAATGGATCTGCTCATTACCAAGCTGAAGTGAATTTTTAACCTTTTATAAGACTAGCCTCAGTAATCAGGTGAGAAGATTTTGGAGGGCGGAGGGACAGAACAGAAAGAAATGTTTCCACTATGTTTTAGAAGGGCCAAAAATTGTGTAAAATAATTTATAATTATGTAAAATGCTTATCTCAGTTCTTGATATATAGTGAATGGTCATATGATGTGATTGTGATGGGGATGATCATTTTAGGGAACTGCCAGAGGATACTCTACTTGTCAGGGATGATACAGTTTCACCTGCCTGAATTGTGATCCTGAAACAGATGACATGACAGCATGAATAATTGCACTTAGGTTCAAAAATTCAGTTATTTATTGTGGCACATCTATCTTGCTAAAAGATCAATATATGTAACAAAAGGCTTTAGTTGATTAGTGTCTTATCCCAAAGGCTATGAGACCATGTCCCATCCATTTTTGCATTTCAGATTAGATACTCAAGAAGTGTGCATTGAACGAGTGAATAAATTAACTTGGCTTATTAAAAAAGCTAGGGTAGTCTTAGGAATGTTAGTCAAATCTCTTTGAGTTGAGTTCAGGAAGTCAGTAGTCCCAGTGCACTGTGCCCATTGCAAAGGACATCTAAAGGGTTTTGTTGACTTTTAAAAAACTGGTTGTTGAAATATAATATACTTAAGTGGTTTGTTCACTTTTGAGAAACACACCATGAGGGGCACATTAAGCCTAGAGAAGAAAATATTTAGGGAGGACAGTAAAACTATCTTCAAAGAATGTGGACACAGCTGGCACCATGGCTAACACCTGTAATCCCAGTGCTTAGGGAGGACAAGGCAGGAGGATTGCTTGAGGCTAGGAATTTCAGATTAGTCTGGGCAAGCTAATGAGACCTTCATCTCTACTAAAAATAATTTTAAAAACAGCTAGTTGCGGTGGCACTGGCTCCTGTAGCCCTAGTCACTCTGGAGGCTGAGGTGAGAAGATTGATTGAGCTTAGGAGTTTGAGGTTATAGTGATCTGTGATTATGCCACAGCACCCCAACCTGAACAAGAGTGAGACCTTGCTCTAAAAATAAATAAACAAAAAATAAAAAAAAGTTGAAGAAATTTGAGCAGGTCAGAGAGGACAGTGGACTTTCCCACAGTGGAGTACTGTAATGGCTCACAAAATTGGAGACTCTGCCCTGGAATTGAGCGAGTAGCAGCTGCTCCCACTGACAGAGGGGCCCAGGACTACAGTCGGAAGCTTTGGATCTGGTCCCACCTTTGCTGCTTATCAGCTTATTAGGGATAACACTCTGGGTTCCGTCTCTCTCTCATCCTTTTCAGACATTGGGTCAGGCAAAGCACTTTGATAACCCATAACTACTCTATAGGTAAACACCATTATTCTAACAGTATGGGGTTGAGGATTAATACAGATTAAATAACCCCAAAGGTCTCTTCCAATTCTGATGTTCCACAATTCTAACATCTAGAATCCTTATGTTAGGAATACACCAGTTACGTTAGGATATACACCAGTTTCAGTTAATATTGGTAACATGCAAAGCAAGGACCGTGTATATGGGAGAGGAGAAGAAAGAAAACATTGCACAGTTAAATACTTTTTGAGGTGTTTTTATTTTAACTCAACATCCTGTAATTTGTGTGTTTAATTCTGAATGTAGTTTGAAGGTACTTTCTTGACAGATTATAACTGTTCCTTCAGGCTTAACATTGTCCTTTTCTATTTTAGAAAGATGTAATAGGAAATGATTATTTATGATCCCAAAAGTTTTTCTTTGCAACTTACTTCAAATAGGTGCTTTTTGTTAATTTAACTATATTTGCAACTTAATTCACTAGCAATTTAAAAACTATCATGTATTGAAAAGTCAATCAGAAATATATCTGTCAAGTTATTGTGTAAATTTGTTGAAAAATAGCAAAAAAATTGTGAAAAGCAACAACTATTTTAAAATCTCGTTATATGATATAGGACCCAAATTATTCTGTAAAAGGATTAAAATTTTACTTATATGCAATTTAAAGGTTATATTCATCCTGATAAGTAGCTACTGAGTTAAAATTAATTCCACCTTCTTTCCTGCCTGCTTGCCTTGTCTTCTTGGTACTTTTGAGTTGTGGCACTTCAGGATTTCCTTTAATTGGAGATTGAAATGGTGAGTGCCAGTTAGCCATGTAAACTGGTATAAGTTAGTATGCTGTGGCCCTGGTACTATGCAAAGCCAGAACACGATTCTGATACACACCAGTTTCAGTTAACATTGGTAACATGCAAAGCAAGGACTATGTAGGAAAGAAAACATTGCACAGTTAAGTACTTTTTGAGAATGTTTTTATTTTCCGAACTCATCATCCTGTAATTTGTGTGTTTAATTCTGAATGTAGTGATCTGATCCTGATGACCTGCAAAGTATTTTAGTGAGTGGAGAAAAGAAATGGTTTCTTTTCTTCCTACTCAAAGACTAGTCAGGCAGTACATTTTACAGCTGGGAGCCTAAGGTAAGAGGAAGCCATCCATAGGACCATTCTCTGCTTTAGTCAGTCCAGCTGTCCAGTTGGATAAATGGAAGATACATTGAAAAACAGATGCTGTGCTTGCGCTAAGGCTTCCTGGGTAAACCGCCAGATGAATGTAATCAGAAATGTTTATTCTAGTCATATTTCCTTAAAAGCAGCCTTTTCAGGGGTACTCAAGAAAAATACAAATAAATATCCTTTCCATTTAGAACGTTTGAAAAAAAATGCACGTGTTAGTTTCAGTATGTGTGAACTATACTTTGTAAAAATGGGTTATGTACTTAGCATCCCCCACATTGTCACCATCACCTCCATTAGTCAAGATCCTTAAATGTGCTTTTTAAAAATGTCTCCTGATCTATTTATTTGTGCGTATAGATTACGTGGAAAAGAACTTGATTGGTCAGAAATGGTTGTTGATTACAGTTCTCTCTGCATATTGGTCAGCAATTTAAATAATAACTGAGTATGCCATTTATTTATTTTTTTGAGACAGAGTCTCAAGCCATCACCCTAGTTAGAGTGCTGTTGTGCCATAGCTCACGGCAACCTCCAACTCTTGGGCTCAAGCAATCCTCTTGCCTTGTTTTTTTTCTATTTTTGGTAGAGACGGGGTCTTGCTTTTTGCTCAGGCTGATCTCAATCTAATGAGCTCAAGGTGTCCACCTGCCGTGGCCTTCCACAGTGCTAGGATTACAGACATGAGCCACTGCACCTGGCCGATTTTTTTTTTTTTTTTTTGGTTATCTCATAAAACCTGTCCTGTGGCTCAGCACCTGTAGCTCATTGGTTAGGGAATCGGCCACATGCATTGGGGTTGGTGAGTTCCAACCCGGCCAGGGCCTGCTAAACAACAATGATGACAATAACAAAAAAAAAAATAGCTGGGCATTGTGGCGGGTGCCTGTAGTCCCAGCTACTTGGGAAGCTGAAGCAAAAAAACAAAACAAAAATCTGTCTTGTCTTTTAGGAGATTATTGGTGAACTTGATAATAAATATTTTGTTTTAAAAAACCAGAATCTGGAGATTTTATAGATTTTTAAAATATTTTGATAGTGAACAAATGTAGATATGTGTGAAATTCTTAGCGAAATTCTTAGTGAAATTCTTAGTGAAATTCTTCTTATTATAGGTACTTCTTTCTTTGAATGACTCTAACTGTAGTTATATAATCCATTTATCAATCCTGTATTGCCATTTTTATTTTATTTTGTCTTAAGTAGTATTTAAATCCTTTTTCTTTCTTGCCCTGTACTTTTGTTTCCTCTAACATAATTTAATAAGTAATTATAAATTATACATTATTCATATAAACTTTAGGGGGGAAATCATGCATTTAACATTGTACCTTCTGGCTAATATTTGTATTTTAATAGGAGACAGAGCGCACACACACATGTATATTTAATTTAGCACATATTTATATTTTCCCAAATATAAATATTTGAAATAAATATTAAATATTTTGTCTTTATAGGAACTTGATGAATATCTTAATAGGTAGCTGTTTTTTACTGAGATCATTAAGGATGTTTTAGACACCTAAAAAGTTGGAATGTTTCATTTGTTTAAATGTGGAATCTGCCCCAAATTTAGTTGAACTCACTATGGAAAGTATTCATTATATGTAACAAATTTTTGAATTATAAATGAAAAGACTAGGGTAGTTATTTCAGATCCATAAGGTTGAGGAAATCACACATGTTTTTTGATAGCTAAAAAAGGGAAAAGGGGGTTGAATTTAGGAAACCACCCATACTGGATACTAACACCTTCTCAAACTGAATCTTAGAATTTAGTCATCCTTCTTGAATTGTATTTTATTCTTTGCCCTTCTATGTTTAGTTACTTACATATTTTAGGAATTATCCATGCTGCTTTACTTTGAGTGTGAGTCTTAGTTCCTCAACCTCATGCTTGAGAACTACGGGCTTGTCTTTCGCTAATTTTGTTGCCTTCTGCAACAGTCAGCACAGTGTCAGGCACAGAGACATTGGAGAGCTCATTTAATAATCAAGTGTGCATATATGTTTAGAGTACACTTGTGTGCAGGAGCTAATATGGAATTTTCAGTTTGAGGCTGTGGGTCTGCTACTTGGCAGCTGTAGTCTCTTGGCAATAGAAGTTAAAACAATGGTTCCTTTGGGGGAGGGGGCGTGGCAGTAGGTTGGTGAAGAGCACAAAGGCAGTTGACAAGGGCTGGGTGTGTCGGCTCTGGTACTGACCCTACCACCTGGTGGGCTTGCATGCATGTGGACAAGTCCATCATTTTATTAAAACTAACCCTTGACAGTGTGGTGGGGGAACAGTTGAAGGCAGGGAATGAATTAAGATGGGATGGAAGGAGCTGGAGATGAGGGTCTTAGCTAGGAGTGCTTCAGTGACTGCCTAAACACAGCCCCACAGGATTTCCAAGGATGCCATTCCACTCTGTCTGTCTGCATAGTGGCTGATTTACTGATGTGTTTTGAAGTTTCACCTCTGCTGTATTTCTGCACCTATTACTCATTTCTAAATGCAGGCAGTTTTCTGGCTTAAAAAAGAAATCTTGAGAACAACTTGAGATTGTAGATACTCACTATAGAATATTACTGTCAGAAGAATCTATTGTGTTTTCAAATCATTGTAGCCATATATTTAATGGCCTCTCACATGAAGCAGGAATTAGATATTTTCTATATGTTCCAAGGGGATAGAAAGTTGGGTGGAAGCTTCAGAAATACAGATTTTGACCTAAGAACTGTCCAAATGTTTTACCCTGGGAGCTCAGGGTAGCTGCCTCTGGAGCACCTGCGGTGTGCTGAGGTCTGTGTTAGATGTTGGGGATGCAAATATATACACGACAGAGAGAGTGCCCTCAGAATCCTGTTGCCTGGGAGGAAGCTGGTGTGAGCAAATCTTTCAGTACAGTAAGGTCAAGCAGTAACAGAAGAACGTACAAGGAATTGCAGGGATGCAGAGGAGAGAAGATTTGGACTATAGGGAAGGGATACTCAAGCAGGACTTTTAGCAAAAATCAAGAGTTTGTGAACAAGTGACTAAAGGGTTGTAGTCGAGGAATGGAATGGGGAGGTAGAGAAACAGGAGGCATAGGATATGGTCTGGATGAGGGATGGAAGCTGTTGATATTACTGGAGCATTAGGTCCTGGGTAGGGTAGCAGCATGAGAATGAGTATGAGATTTAAGCAGCCAGGATAGACTTGGGCAAGGAGATATGCAGGTGTAAGCAAGAGGATGAGTCCAGGTGTGCAGGAGGAGGTGGCTGGGCTGTCCAGTCAGATGCTTAGTGGCAGCTGGCAGGGACAAGGAGTATGTGTCTTACCTGAAGATGTATAGTATTTCAGCCTTTTTGGACCCTCCTGTCATGTACTTTCTATTTAAACAGAAGTGGTGTGGTAGTGGCTCTGAACTCAGATTCTAGCTCTGTCTCTCCATCATATGTGACTTTGAATAAAGAGAAAGGACTTAACCTTTCTGAGAATGTCATCTAAAAAATGAAGATAATATCTACTATGAGTATCTAGAATAGTGGTTCTCAACCTTCCTAATGCTGCTACCCTTTAATACAGTTCCGTGGGTCACGACCCACATGTTGAGAACCTTTGGTCTAGAAGATCAAATGAGGAGCCATGTCTTAGTCTAGTACCTGGCATAGGATAAGTACTGAATTCTGGGGATGGCTGTTGCTATTTTAACAAGCATTTGGCATTGGGTGGATCGCTGAGGGAAGGCTCTATGGAGGTAAGGGGCAGCAGGCAGAGTGAACAAAACCCGTTTTGTAGCCATTGGTGGGCACCCACCTGGTGAGGGCTGGTGCAGAACAGCCTGACTGTCTCAGGCTCACTTGCTGTTAAGAGAAGGGAAAAGGCCTTGGAGTTCCTCATCAAAGTTTTGTTCTTGAGTTGTTTAGAGGCTCACGCAACAGAAGGTCTGCTGGCAGGGCTGGAGGGAGAGGCCAGTTCAGCCCATCACTGACAGCGTGGTTCTGCATCTCTTCCTGCCAAGACAGCACATCCACTATATTTGGATGTGTGATTAAAGTCCTTTTACCAGACTTCTCAGTGGTTTTAGTTATTTTCAAGTTAAGTTCAGTGGTCCTCCGCAGAAATGCCTTCAGGAGATATGGGAGGGCCTGAAACACAGAGAAAAATTGGGATGCTTTGTCCAGGGTGTGCCCTTTCTCTTGGCCGTGAGTTAGTAAACATGGGAAGCTTTTTCCCTCTTAAGAGGATAGTTTTTCAGTATAGTAAAAGGTACTTAAGCCATCCCTCCTTCTTCTCTCCCCATATTTAGGTTTTTCTGCTTTTGATTACAGAACAACTAATTCCTTTTATTGCTGGGAAAGTTTTAGGTATTTTTACCCTTTTATTCCAGGGTGACTGACAACTGTGAATTTCACATTGATTTTTTTAAAAGTAGGTTTATTAGAAACATAAGTTACATATTGTCCTTTATGCATTAGCTATGTAAAAGAAGATAGATATCTCAGTTTTTTAAAGAATGCTGTCTTTCCTGTTTATTTTAGCACATAGCCATATTTGCATGGATTCAGTTACAACAATCGGTGATCATTTGTATAGTAGAAGAATATGCATTTTAAACCTTTTGCCCAACACAGTTCTCTACAGTACAACAATCATTTCCTTTTCTTCTTTTTTTTTTTTTTTTTTTGAGACAAGGTCTTGCTCTGCTGCTTGGGTCAGAGTGCAGTGGCGTCATCGCATCTCATCGCAACCTCAAACTTAAATTCCTGGCCTTAGGTGATAATCCTTCCTCAACCTCCCAAGTAGCTGAGACTACAGGGGCATACCATTATGCCTGGCTAAGTTTTCTATTTTTTTTTTTTTTTTTTTTAGAGACAGGGTTTTATTGTGTTTCCCAGGCTGGCCTCAAACTCCTCGTTTTAAGCCAGTGTCCCACCTTGGCCTTCCAAGTGTTAGGATTACAGATGTGAGCCACCATACCCAGCCAGTCATCAATTTTTTTTTGTAAAAAGCAAATGGATCAAAGTATGCTTTTAGTTCTTTGGAATTAAGTGTAACTCACTGGTCAAGGGCTCCATGGAGGACATCATCATGTGGTTTGTTACTTACTGCTCCACTAGTTTCTTGGCTGGACACTCTCCATATTCCTGGATCATTGTCCTAATGCCTTCTCTCCAGAGAATTAAAGCTGGACTCCTCAGACCTCAATTCTTGCTCCCTTTCAATGGCACCTTACTAGCCCAGCCAGGGGCCTTTCCTCACTGTCCTGGCCTTGTGCTTTTCTTAGGCTTATCTTGCCTTGTCTTTGAATTGGCCTGCCTTTCACACGTCCAAGTCCCTTACTTTGTTCAAGATTTATTGTTGTAAAACATGTTCAGACAAACATAGAGGTTTTTACCCAGAAGGCCACTGATGTGTCCCGTGTCACACTGTCTCTTCTTTGCTTGTGAAATAAAATTTCTCATGTGTTCCTTAATACTGGACCTGTGGGTGATCGAAGTGCCAGGCTAGAAGGTGATGGGAGACCTTGTTCAAGTCTTGGGTCAGCCATGGACTTATGTGAAACCCTGGGCAAGGCACTTGGGATTTTCCATGGAATAAAATTTAGAAATTAGATTAGTTCCATAAAGTTTCTTTGAACTCTAATATGTCTTCAGCATTTGTCCAGAAAGTTTTTTAAGTCGCTTATGATATAGTTAATGGGAAATGATTCTTTTAGAACAAAGTGAGGAGGGAATATGTAGGATGAGTAACAAACCACACGATGAGTTCCTCCATGGAGCCCCTGACCAGTGAGTTCTCAGGAAAGCACCAAAAGCAGAGTTTGATCCATTTGCATTTTACAAAAAAAGCTTTGTGCTCCTTTGTTTGTATGTGTACCTAACTTTTATCTCTGTGGTGATAAGAGAAACCTAGTAAAATCTATGTAATTTAAAGAAATTCTAGCGTAATTTGCTCCCATTGTAGGTTTTGTGGGCAAAAAGCAATAATTTTTCTTCCAGAGACTGCAAAGCAGATTTTTTTTTTTTTATTAGACAGCTTCTAAATACTAATGTTACACATTTCTTATGAGGTAAGAAATCTTATTAGCATCTTATTACTTGATTTTGTTCTTTGGTAATGTAATTTTTTTCTCTTTGTCTTTTCTTTTTCTTCTCTGTAGTCAGAAAATGGGTAAGAAGAGTCGAGTAAAAACGCAGAAATCAGGTACTGGTGCTACAGCAACTGTGTCACCAAAGGAAATCTTAAACCTGACCAGTGAACTGCTACAGAGTAAGTTCCTCTCATGGCCCACCCTGCCTGTGTACAGTGGATGTTCTTTTCACTCCTGTGTGTCTCCAGTGCCACGTGGAAAACTCACTGGGATGGGAAGTGTGGATCAAGCAAGGCTGTGTTCACATCCAGCTTATTAGCTATGTGATGTGGGCAAGTTTTGGAATTTTTTTGGGGGGGGGACAGAGTCTCACTTTTTCACACTCACAATAGAGTGCAGTGGCATCAGCAGCTCACAGCAACCTCCAGATCTTGGGCTTAGGTGATTCTCTTGCCTCAGCCTCTCGAGTAACTGGGACTACAGGCGCCTGCCAGAAGGCCCGGTTATTTTTTTGTTGCAGTTTGTCCGGGGCCGAGTTTGAACCCACCGCCCTTGGTATATGGGGCCGGAGCCCTACTCTAACTGAGCCACAGGCCCCACCCCCATCTGCATAGAGGAGATTCTGGTAACTATTGGAACTGTGTAGCTATTCCTGAGGTGCAGGTGAAACAATGAATGCAGACCTTTTAGCACAGCCACCCAGGATCGGATCTTCTTCCCTGGGGACCACTGGGCAAGAACAAGCTCTTACTACTTTGCAGTGTGGTCTCAGACAAATTATTGAAGCCCTCTGAGGCCCAGCGTTCTTATCAGTAAATGTAAATCATTGTCTCAGGGAGTATGACCAGAACCATAACATGGTATGTAAAGGAGTATCTCAGCTGTCAGCCCAGGATAGGTCCAGCACGCTTCTTAGAGAGCAGACCTTTGGAGCTGTGCCCCTTACTGGAATGTTCACCTGTATTTTTGGTAATTCAATTAATAATGTTTCTGATTTTCACAGGCTAAAATTGGAGAATTCTTGATTCAAGGAAATGAAATATCTGTTAAATGCCTGTACTTGCTTTGGTGTCATTTGGTAACTTTCTAAAATTTTGCATATAAGTTAGTGCTGTGCATGCCTCACTTTTATCTGTGATTACTCCATTGACTTTGCCCCATATGTTTCAATTATATGACAAGCTAAATCTCAAACAGAAATTAGCTTTCCCTCCCAGTTTGAGAGCTGGCAGTAGCCAGGTTGGGTTCTGGCTCCTCCCAAGTGCTCCTCTGTATCCTATGGGCCCCCACAGACTGCAGTTGTCCTTACCCCCACATTGGCTGTCTTACACACAAGCCTGTGGGCATTTGAGGACAGGCTTGTGGCTTCCTGACCCTTGTGTCTCAGGGCCTTGGTTAGTGCTTATCACTGTAAGATGAAGTAAGGCTGGCTATCCTTAATAGTTGGGAGTCAACACATAGCTAGTAATTGCTAATTATTTGCCATATATATTCTTTTCTCTGAGATCAGAGGGGTTCAAGAGGTTCACTGGGATCATGGGAGGGCCTCTTTTCTTTACATGACACAATTATGTGAAAGGAAAGAGATGCCAACAGGCAGGGTGCACAGCTGCAGCCTTCCAAACCCTCTGCTCTTGGGTCGTCAGTCTTTCAGCTCTGGCCTACAGTAGAATCTTCACTTCTTTTTTAGCCGTGACTGTGCCATCTCATTTGTAACTCCCCCAGAGCACTAAATATAGTGCCATACACATGGATATGAAATGTTTGTCGACTAATTGTCCTTATGTCCAATTTAACTGGTTCCCTTAGGGAGCCAGTATTACGGGGTTTAACTAGAAAGAAGTGTTAACTTTTAATATTATCTTCTCTTTGCCATCTAGAAGGTTTTTGGGGAAATATTTTACATTTTAGTTTAGCTTTTTAGATTTTCCTGTTAATACGTGTATTGTGAGGAAAAGTTAACAGAACAGCAAAGATAAGGTAGGTTCAAGTTAGGTTCTCACTTTTGGTACCAGCTCACAGTTTAGTGATTTTATTTTTTTTTTGGTTTCAGAGGGTTTATATGCTTTGGAAAGTAACCTGCTTTATCCTTCTCACGATTGCCATTATGGTTGCAGTATTGCAGCATTTTAAAATGAAACCAACCAGACCAGCAACAACAAAATCCAAATCCTCTTTTTTCTGCAGACTAGTAAGTTAAATTGAAGGAGAGAAGTGTTTCAGTACCATAGCTCTTATGTTACAGAATGCAGCAGTCCTGCACCTGGCCCGGGAAAAGAGTGGGAAGAGTATGTGCAGATTCGGTCTCTAGTTGAGAAAATACGGAAA
>CAUYON010169417.1:0-15247 GCA_963573935.1 Arctocebus calabarensis
CTCCCGGGGGTCGGTTGCTATGGCCCCGAAGGTGTCCTCTCAATTCACAGGATGGTAACTTTGGAGTCACTGCAGAAGCACCCAGGGGCGGGGGTTGCTGTGGCCAGGCTCCCAGCAGCTCTCAGCCTAAGGGGCGGGGGCCGAGAAGAGTTTTATAATAAGAGAAAATATCTTTCAAAGCTGAAACTAAAGTTGAATTAAAAAAATTTTAGACATCCAAAAGTTAAAAGATTTTACCACCCACTGACCCACAGAATAAGAAATGTTAAAGGAAGCAGTTCAGAGACAAGGAAAATGATGCCAAATGGAAATATGGACTTAAACAAAGGAACAATGAGCATTAGCAATAGTAACTACATGGGTAAATGTATGACTTTAAAGATTAGTTATGTCTTTTTACAAAATAACTTACTACTCAAACAAAAATAATAAGAATGTAGTATGAGGTACATAATACACACGGAAGTAAAATATATGACAATAACAGCACAAAGGCTGGGAAGGTGGAAATAGAAGTATACTATTGTGAGGTCCATATTCCATAAATGAAGTGGTCTAATATTGCTAGAAGATAACTTAAAGATATAACCACTAAAATTACAAAATAATGAGTATTAGCTAATCAGTCAACAAAAGAGATAAAATCAAATCATAAAAAATGCTCACTTCAAAAACAAAATGGCAGATAAAAAGAAAAGGTGGACAAAGAACAGTTTGGATAAGTAGAAAACAAATAGCATGATGGTAAACTTAAACCCAGCCATATCAAAAAACAATTAAATGTAAATGGTCTAAACACTCTAATTAAAAGGCAGACATAATCAAATTGTATGAAAAAGCAAGACCCCAATTATGTATTTCCCACAAAAGTTCAGTATAAATATAAAAATACAAATGGGTTCAGAGTAAATGAATAAAATAACATATACTATCCTAACACTAATCAATCAAAATCTATACTGGTTGGTTATATTAATATTAGACAAAGTAAACTTCTGAGCAAAAGCTATGACCAAGGATGAACAAGGTCATTTTGTAATGATCAAGGAGCCAGTTAACCAAGAAGACATGGCAATCTTAATTATTTCTTCACCCAATAATATAGCTTCAAAATATATGAAGCAAAAAACTGATACAACTGCAAGGAGAAATAGAAAAATCCACAATTTTTGTTATAAATTTCAATACCATTGTCTCAATTTATGGAACAAGGGGATAGAAAGTCAGGATATGGAAAACTTGAACAACTTTATTAATCAATTCAATTTGATCTAATTGACATTTATAAAACACTCCATCCAACACAACACAGTTTACCAAGGCAGACCATATTCTAGGTTGTAAAACATGTCTCAATTAATAGGAAAGAACCTACAACATAAGTATTTAGCAATAGAAGTAAATTAGGAATTAACAACACAAGGAAAGCTGGGAAATACTCAAATATATTGGAAATAACTAATACACTAAAAAATTTACTTTTCACCCATCTTTTTTAAGGAAGATAAAAGAATGTATTTCAGAAAATTAGAGAGTAAAACAAGGAAGGGGAAAGCTTGATTTTTAGGACATAAGAAATCCTACCTAAGATCTTGTCAAAGGGATGTCCAGGGGTAGCTATTCATGGGCTCAGAGAGCAGCTAGTTTAGAAATGGAAGAGGAGGAGGAGTTCAGGAACAACATAAAATTGACACATCACTTGGTATGTTTAAACATGGGCATGTGATAGAGGAAGAGTTTTGAAACATCTAAAGATGTATTTTAGATAATTATGAGATAAAGGGAGATAATTAGATAAACTACTAACAGTTAAAAAATATTGTATAAGAAGCATAATTGTGCTATTTTCTGTGCAGAAAATAATATTTTATGTTGCCACAATAATGGAAGTTATTGGTTTTATTAAAAATATATAATAATTGTACTGGAATGGTGAAGGAAAGGAAGAAGTATGTTGGTGTTAGAAAATTTGATATTTATCATAGCAGCAGTAAATAATACATCTATTTGATAAATAAGTAAGAACAACACACAGTCTTAAATAATAGAAAAAATGATTTTCAAAAGTTAAAAGTGAATGTTGCTTCAGGAAATTATATTAGGAAAAGATGGCAGACAAGAGTGGAGAAGGGAATTGATAGTCTTCATTATAAGCTTTGCTTAGTCTTTGATTAAGATAAAATTTTATATAGTTTAGTGTTTTTTTTTTTTAAGATAGAGCCTCCCTCTGTTTCTCTGGCTAGAGTGCTATGGCATCAGTCTAGCTCTTAGCTTAAACTCCTGGGCTCAAGTGATCCTTCTGCCTCAGTCTCCTAAGTAGCTGGGACTACAAGTGCCTACCATGATACCTACCTAATATTTCTATTTTTAGTAGAGATGGAGTCTTATTCTTGCTCAGGCTGGTCTTTAGTTCCTAAACTCAAGTAATCTTCCTCCCTTGGCCTCCTAGAACACTAGAGTTATGGGCGTGAGCCACCATGTCTGGCCTTTTGTATAGGTAATTTTTGATTAACTATTTTCAAATGAGAAATTACAACAACTAAACAGAAACTAGCCTTATCTCCTATTACTCTCTATTTGAGAACAGAATAAGAGAAAATAGTCAATTCCTTAGAGTTGGTCCACTGGTATCTGAGCTGTAGCAGGTAAAGCAGAATATATCCTAGGTGTAAAATTAAGGGCATAATTCTATAGTATTTAACCATGTTTACTAAATAGTAATGTTTTGTTATAAGGGTAATGACATTTAAAAGTAATACTTAAAAGGGTAATATTAATTGACAATTAATGGTCAAAGTGAGAGGAGCATCAAAAAATCTCAGTAATCTAAATAAATAACACTTTAATAAAATATTTTAAATGTAAATTTTAAAAATTAATGCAAAAAATCTATCATGAGTAAAATATCAACATTTTGGAGAAAAACAGAACCAGTGTTACTGATTTTTATCTTTTGTCTCAGGCTCCAGTATGTGTCAGGCTTCATTTAACTTACAAATGTTACGTATTCTAGGTATTGAGAGAATAGTAATTATGTCCACTTTTGCATGTCACAGTACTGTGTGAAGAGTAACTGTGTCACAGCAAAAGTTTTTTGAAAATTTTAGTGTACTGTGTAAATGTGAGCTGTTTCAAATAGCCTCCATAATACTTTATACTTAAAACTAAATCATTCATTCTGATCAAAGGTATATTATTTCTAGTGCCTTCTGGCAAAGTCATCAATCCTCTGTTTTCTTCAATGCCCTTAGCAACATGAATAATTCTTATAGATACCATTTTCTTTGCAGGTGACTAGTGTTTAATGTTATTAACCATCTGTTCCATTTACTTTACTCCTCACAAGAAAAGAGCAATTTGTCCAGATTCCACTGCTGGCTTTTTTTTTCTTCCTGTGCCTACAGCATGGACTTTAACAGTGGGATGGGACTAATTGCATTTTCCATGTCAGAGAAAGCACACCTTTGAGAGTGTGAACCATAGAGCTCCAATATTTTGAAAGCGACCAGGAATTTGGAAGCTCATGGGTAGGTGGTAGAAGAAATGGAGTCATACCTCTGGCCAGGCACCTTCTTCAAAGACCTGTTTCTCTCAAGGTCCATCTTTCTAAACTGCTGACTTTGCACAGACACCACAACAATCTGCATACCATAATCTGAAAGGAAAGGTCAACCTAAAGGTCACAGATTTGAAGGGTCTACTTCAAAGACATTTATCTCCTTTACAACACCATTAGTCTTGGGTAATGGTCTATTGTCTTTCACCATCTCAACCTCTTCACCTGCCTGTTTACTTTGAGTGCAAGCCCTAGCATAAAGGAGAGCTTTTCTGCTACTGACACTCACCCAGTAGAAGCTGTTCATAGTCTGGTTTACTGTTGTCAGTTGTTTAAAGGAAATATAGTTACTAAGGTTGTTTTAGTCTTTTGGATAAAATGTGAAAAAGAAGTTTTTAGGAAAATAGTTAACAATGAAGGAAATAGTTTTATGTGTTACGATATTTATTGTAGTTTTATCTGAAATTCTAAAAAAAATACAAAAATGTTACTTTTCTAAATAACAAAAATGTCAAACAATAAAAATAGCTACAATTGCATAGCACTGATATAAATATTTTATATCTGATACGTCATTGAATCCTCATTGTAACTTTATGAAGTAGCTATTATTCGTAGTCCCAGTTTACAGATAGGGAAAAAGATTACAAGGAGTTCATGTAATTTTTCAAGGTTCCAAAAAGGAGGAGAGATGGAGTTAGAACCCAGGTGGTTTGGATCTAAGGTCTGGGTCGTTAGCCTTGCTATGCTGCTGTGCACTTCTAGGAATGGTATATACCAACATGGTGCACTATTATTCACCCTTTACAATGGCATAAAATCTGTGTAGTGGCCTAAAAATTAAATATGTATTGTTTGACTCTGTGATGTAAACTCTATAATATGTATACAGTGTAGAAGAAGACTGTGGGGTAACGGGAAAACCTGATAGAAACCAAAGACTCCAGGTGGTAAGAAGAAAAAATTACAAAACTGAAATATGACAGGCAAGGTCCTTGGTACAATCTTTGCATTACTAATAATTGTTCCTGACTATATTTCATTTCCCATACTCAATTTTGTCCCTGTATTATGACTTTTTGGAAACTTTTGGAAAGATTTTTTAACATGTATTATTCAACTTTCTTTGAGCTGCTCAAAACACACATTAATTCACTCTAGTGTGGCTGATACTCCTCATATATTCCCATCTCTGCCCTTGCATAGTCTTCTTTGTATCACAGACAACAATAATGAAAATAGTTCTGGTAGTATGCTAGTGAAAGTATGTTGATCATTTTCTCTTATTAGAAATGTTTCTAATAAAATATTTATCTATTAATACTTATAACCAAAAAAGAGATAAAATCAGATGTAAGCCCACAAATTAGAAAAGATGCTCCTACAATTATGAATGAGATGGTATTTGGAGGAACATGTAGTATTGGGAGGAGGTATCGCTTCTCGACCTTTTGGCTAAGATCAAGTGTAGTATTGGGAGGAAAAAGGAAATGATGAATTTCAGACAGAGCTAGTGATCAAATGACATCAATCCATTCATCAATTCAACAAATGTTTGCTAAGCACTCACCCTCTGCCAGGCACTGTCCATGTGCTGGGTAACCACAATAGACAAAGTCCTAGCAGTCTTGTCGTTTACTGTATAATTTATTGTCTTTAAACAAGTAAATATAGATAGATGATTACTAACTGGGCAGTGGTGTGAAGGCTAATGCAGAGGGTCATGATGAAGAATAATTTAGGGACCTACTTTTGGCTAACTCAACGCAGATCTTCCTAATGAGGTAGAGTTTAAGGTAAGACTAAAGCATGAGAAGAGATGGGCCATATTAAAGTCACAGCAAGCACACTTCAGGTGGAGGGAATAACAGAACCTGTGAGGATGTGGAGGTGGCAAAGAGAATGTGTACTGAATGGAGAGGGGATAAGGTAGGCATGGAGGTGGGTACAGGTCATGAGAGAGTAATGAATTTAGTGATAATTGCTTGAGAAACGGCAGAAGATCATTCTGGCTGTTTGGAGAATAAAATTGAGGGCTACAGAATCAGTATAATCAGGCTGTTGTAGATGTCCAACCATGAGATGGTAGACCTCTGGACCAGGGTATTGGTCATGAAGATAAAGAGAAGAAGAATTTAAGAGTTCTCAGAGTTTAACTGAGGGATTGGACATGGGAAGGAAAGGGTGGTAACAAAATCATATATTATTCAGGGTAGTCACTGCTGTAATAAGCAGTGACTTAACTCACTGCAAGCTATTTTCTTTCCCATGTCACAGTCCAGGGCAGGTCATCAGGAGAGTGATGGAAATCTGCTCCCCCATTTAGGTTCTTGTGTCTTGTAGAGCCTCCATTTTCAATAGGTAACCTCTAAGGCCAACAGGAACGCAGAGAGTGAGAGCAGGAAGGACCACATGGAACATTGCATGAGCCGGGATGGCTATGGAGCTCATCACTTCCACCTACATTGCACTGGCCAGAGCTCAGTAATGTGTCTGTGTTTCTGCAGTGGGTGCTGGCAAATGTAATCTGCCGACATGTTCAAGAAGAAAATGAAACAGGTTTGTGGGCACATAACATTATCTCTGCCCCAGATGAACTCTGGGTTTTGGCTTGAATAACTGGCTGGATGATAGTACCACCTGTATACAGAACTGGAAAATGAACAAGTTTGTGGGATGAGACAGCTATGATCTGAGTATTTGTGTTGCCTCAGAATTCATATGTTGAAATCTTAACTGCAAAGATGATGGTCATATGGGTGGACCTTTGAGGGTGATTAGATGATGAGAGTAGAGCTCTCACACATGTACCCTCCCTTATGAAAGAGCCTATTTCCCCTTTCTACCGTGTGAGGGCAAAGCGAGAAGCTACCATTGTGAATCGGTAAATGGGGCTTCCCTAGACACCAGATTTGCTGGTGCTTTGATTTTCGATTTCCCAGCCTCTATAACTGTAAGAAATATATTTCTGTTGCTTATAAGCAACCCAGTCTATGGTATTTTGTTGCAGGGGCCCAGACGATTAAGACAGAGATCAGGTAGTTAGTTTTAGACTTGCTAGGCTCAAGATGTCTGGTGGCCATCCAGGCTGAGGTGTCAGGATGGCAGTTTGACACTCAAGTGTCGGTATTTGTTTTTTGTCCAGCTATGCAAACCACTAGGAAATATGTAGATAATTTAGTCAAGGTCATACATAGTGATGGTGTAATTGTCTAGCTATTAATTACTTAATCGAGCATCTACAGTGCTCCAGGTATTGTTCTAGGCACAGGGCAAATAAGACTATATGAACAGTTAATATGTTCAGAGCTTTTATTCTACTGGACACAGATAAACAATAAGCAAAATGAATAAGTAAAATATGTAGGAAGTTGGATAGTGATACAATCTACAGAAAAACAAAACAGAGAAAGATGTTATTATGTAACAATATCTACATCCAAGGTCATTATAAAGGCAAACGTGAGTTACAAAATTATATGTATATTGGTATTTAACCATGGATCTCACAGCATCAAAATAAAAATGATCGTTTTATTGCTATCAAAAAACAAACAAACAAACAAAAAACAAAACAGAGAAGTGGACTAGGGAGCGAAGTAGGCTGACTGTTGCAATTTTAAATAGGGTGGTCAGGACAGACTTCACAGAGAGGGTTATTTCTGAACAAAGACCTAAAAAGAGGGGAGACCAAGCCATGCAGTTAACTGAGTGGAAATTTAGAGAAAGTACCAAATGTAAATGCCTTGAGACTGGAGTGCATCTGTGTGTCTTTGGCTGGACTGGATGAGGAGAAGAGGGGAGAGGACGCAGCAAATGAGATCACAGGAGTGGAGGGTGAGGATGGAGCTGGACTGTGCACCTTGTAGGCACTTTAAGGACTCACTTTTTCACTAGGGCCATGCGATGTATGTTGAAAAACTTTTCTTTTAAAAGTTGAGTAATCCGGCTCGGTACCTGTGGCTTAAGCGGCTAAGGCACCAGCCTCATCCACCTGAGCTGGCAGGTTTGAATCCAGCCCAGGCCTGCCAAACAACAATGACGGCTGCAACCAAAAAATAGCCAAGTGTTGTGATGGGCGCCTGTAGTTTCAGCTACTTGGGAGGTGGAGGCAGGCGAATCTCTTGAGCCTAGGAGTTGGAGGTTGCTGTGAGCTGTGATGTCACATCACTCTACACAGGGGGACAGCTTGAGGCTCTGTCTCAAAAAAAAGAAAAAAGAAAGTTGAATAATTTCCCACTTTCAAATTTTCCCTTAGTCCTTCTCTCCTGATTTAGTACACATTATAAACAGATAGAATCGCTTCTCTTTACAGTAATATACTGGTTAGAGCTTTTGTTTCTGCACGGCTAGGTACTGTGTTCACAGATGCTTTCATTTTTTTCAGTTACCTATTGTTTACTGGGTACTAGGCTAGGTACTGCAGACAAAAAGATAAAAGGAATACAGCTTCTGCACTTATAAAACTTCTTGAAATGGATTATTTTAATATATTGTGCTAAGTACAATGATAGATATATACAGTGGGTGCTAAAAATCCTCTTCTGCTTAAACAAATGGAATATGTGCTTGTGGGGTGGGTGGGTAATGCTTGAGCCAAGACTTAGCAAATGTATAAATGTAGACTTTAGCCAGGCAGTGATGATGAGTGTAAGAGCTGGTGAAATAGAAGTAAGTGCTGAGAAAGACAGTTTAGGCAGAGTAGACAGTCAAATCAATGAATATCATATCTAATGGAAGGCAAGAGAGTTAAGATCAGGGGATATTTCAGAAAGGAATTTGCATTACAAAGTTATTAGTCCACACTATGAAAAAAAAAATGCTTGTGAGAATTTCCAATCTTAAAAGAAAGCACCTAAGATCCTGGAGCTCAAAGAAATTATCTAGATCTAATTTTATAGATGAGGAAATTAGGACCAGAGAGATTAAATGACTTACTTTTTACCAAAGAGCAAATGAGTAGCCATGAGAGGACCCAACACCATTGGTGGTGGTCAAACTCATGCTGTCCCAGTGCTTCATTAAAAACAAATAGACTGTTTGTTCTGATTTCTTTGTCACTAGAAACAAACACCTCTTTGCATCCAAATGTATGTACAAATACTTTTGGAGACTTTAGCATGGTTCCTAAACTCCTTGATTTTTTCCTTAAACACCTGTCAGAATTGGCTTGCTCATTGGTTTCTGCTTGGAGGATGCACCCAACCCAGTCCCACCGTTCTACAGAGACTTTCTTCAGAAACACAGAATTTGTTGGTTCTATTTAATTTTAGGGTTTTTTTTTTTCTGTTACTTTTTCTCCTGTGGCCTTGGGGAACAGAATGAACTTATGAGGCTAATTTAGGGCAGATATGCTAAAAGTCAAAAGTGTTTCAGAAAACACCCCAGGGGCAGGGATTGCAGGAAACTGTGTGTCATTGTGATGAAAAACAAATGAAAGCCTTTACAACAGAAATGCCAGTCTCTGATCATCTAACACGTCCATCACAGCGGGCACTGCAGATGTGCGGCGTGGGCAACAGCCAAAGGAGCATCCCCAAATGGATCCCCCTGGTCCCTCCTTCTCTGTGCCCAACTGTAGCTCTCAATGATTGGTAAGAGAGTAGGCATTCTCAGAAAAATAATGTGAGCACATGTGTGATGTTTAGGATCATCAGATCAGGATGTAACCTATGACCCCAGATAAGGAAACAACCCTCCTGATACTATAGTTATGTTGCTGTTATTGAGTGAATGCCATGGCTATTTTATTTTATTAAAATATGATTACCTTGATGAGATCATTCCTGGTCCAGTTACTCATCCTCAGACAGGAAACAAGGATTTGAGACACAAGAGCTGGGAATGAAAGCTGGAGAAAGAACTCTCAATCTTGTCATCTAGGATTTCATGTGTCTGGGAAGGTTTTCTTTTAAAGGGATTAAAGAAGGCACCCATCGACAGGAGGGAGGCAATCAGGGAAGTAGGAGGAAATCTCAAAACATCTTTTGCTTTCCCCATGCTTCAGTCAGCTGTAGCTTGTAAACCCAATTATTTAAATTCATGGTCTTCTTTGAATTTATTTTTCCTCTGTTATATCTCAGAAGCAATGTATTCTGGACGTGGTTGGTCAGTTGTTTATTTTATCTCTCTTTGTCTATTCAGTGATTATGGTATTACTGATTTCCTTTGCCACTGAGCATCAAGCTTGGCATCTCTCACAAGCCAGTTTTACTCAAATCCCTTGAGAAAGGGATGCAGGAGAGATGTCCTTCCTTCCCTGTTCTGCGCACATACTGAAGAAGCCAGGAACCATTAACCATGGTCTGTTCGCTCTTTGACTTGGCTCCTCTATTTATCACTTGGGCCAGTTTTAAAGAAGTGAACAGCATTCTCCTGAGGCCAGAAATAATCAAGAAAAGTCTCTAAAATAGTGGTTCCATCTGGGGGCAATTTAGCCTCCCAGGGACATTTGGCAATGTTGAGAGACATGTTTAGTTGTTACAATGAGTGGAGAGAATGCTATAGTCATCTAGCAGACAGACCAGGGATACTGCTAGACATCCTTCAATGCACGGAAGAGCCCTACTCAAAATGTCTGTAATGGCAAGATGGGAGAAACTCTGCCCCTAAGGGGAGGCTGAATCTCAGGAGAACAGAACTGGCCCCAACTATTTCCAACTTCCAGATTTTCTTTCCAAACCCACCGCTGAAGGTCCTAGGTTTTCATCGTGATTGAGATAAGTAACATTTCCTTACTCCAGCCTTAGTTAACGTTTTCTCTGTTCCCAAATCTGACACACCACCCTGATTCTGCCAACTCTCCAAGTCCTTAATACCAAATATTTGTTGACATTGTACTTATCTTATAAACTGAACTGTGCACTGGGGCTACAAAGAGATTTGAGATGTTGTTCCTTCCCAAAGGTGGTCAAAGCTTCAGTTAGGATCCCCAGCCTGCCATTGTCTTCACAAAATTCCTGTTATAAAAGAACTTAATGGCTGGCACCTGTGGCTCAAGGAGTAGGGTGCCAACTCCATATACTGAGGGTGGCGGGTTCAAGCCCGACCCCAATTAAAAAAAAAAAGAACTTAATGATTTGGAAAAATGGGTGTTTTCCATTGTGATAAGTTAGACTTGAGTCTTCTCCTGGGTTATTCCCAGAGCCAAGAAGTTATTTTTGAAGTTTATGATAAATACCTATAACATTAAGACATTTACATGCCTCTTATTCTAACCAATCATGGAATCTAAGAATTGCTTGGTAATTGTGCAAGATGCTCAAATTGTAGTATGCTTTCATTTCTTAATGGGTTTCTTTAATCTCTCACCTACATTTTGCTCATTGTATTTTCCCTTGACTAAGTGGGGGAGGACTGATTTATTTCTTATAGAAGATCCACTTTAAGAGAGTTATTTCTGAATTCTTTAAAGAAGAAAGGGAGGCTTAGAGGGTGTCAAACATTCCTAGGGACCACTGTTTGCCAATTCTGAACAGACTTAGATTTTTGGGTATGTATTTATATTATCCTTCCTTCTACACACACACAACAGAGCCCAAACCACTGGGCACCCTCCCCTCACCCGGGGGCAGAGATGAAACAAAAACCTATAATTCAATAAGTTTTATAAATCATAAAATAAATAAGAGGAAAATGTAATTTGTCATAAAAATTAACACAATGCTGGTATCTTAATATTTGAAAACTATATGTAATTTTCCCTACAAATAAAATTCTTATCTCTAATTTCCACATGTACTTTTCTTTATTATTTATTTATTTTGAGTTTGAGCAGTGGGTTTCTCTCCTTGATGTCATCAACCAGGGTAAGGTCTAAAATTTAAGCTTAGATTCTGACTTACTGACTTATAAGCATGCCAAGAGCTATTCTTTCTACAAGGAAAGATAGAATACAATAAAGTCCTTGGTCAGCCAAGATCTCACAAATAAAGAAATAAAGATTAAAGATGTCACCTTCTTAGGGAAGGTGGGAAATATATCAACATGCAATAGAGAATGAGACACATTTTGGAAATCAGGGAGTTAGTCTGTCCATCAACAAATGAATGAATAAAGGAAATGTGGTGTATATGTGTGTGAATATGCAGAATAATATTCAGCCATAAAAGGACTGAAATCACGTCTCTTGCAGCAACATGGATGAAACTGGATACCATTATCTTAAATGAAACAATTAAGACATCAAAAGACAAATATCACATGTTCTCGCTTAGAAGTGGGAGCTAAATAATGCATATGCTTGGAAGCAGAGTGTGGAACGGTGGACAATGGCGACTCAGAGGGGTTAGGGGATGGGAGGGAGTGGCTGATGAGAAATCTCTTACTGGTTATGATGTTCATTATTCAAATGATAGATACACTAAAAAAGCCCTGACTTCACTGCTACACAATCTATGCATATAACAGAATTGCACTTGTACCCTGTAAATTTGTATAAATAAAAACACAGAGAAAAATCCTACTCTGTAAAAAAATTAAAAAATAAAAATTATTATTCTTTTTTAGTTAAAATTTATTAATCCCACTATGAGGATGCCTGACAACGTTTTCTGGAATCAGAGCATCAACAAATTAATTAAATTGACAAAAATTTAATGAATAAATTAATTTTTTAAAAAATTTCATATTCGTATGAAGATACAAATGATTAGGTTACATTGTTTGCATTTCTAAGGTAAAGTTCAAGTTGTAGTTGAGCCCTTCACTCAAGGTTATGCCATATATCCTTACATTGTGCCCATTAGGTGAGAGCTTACCAAACCCCCTTCCTCCTCTAATAAGTTAAAATTAACAAATATGTATTGAGTACCTACTGTGTATAATAAGCAACTGTTTTAAACATAAGTGGGGTAGAGCAGAGTTAGGAGGAGATGAGGAGATGGGTGACAGAAATCTCCTAACCTCAGGTATAGCATAGATGGTAGGCTGTTTATAGTTCATTCAGGCCTATTATGGGAGAAAAATATGTGTGTGGTGCATTGTGTATGTATTTGTGTGTGTGGGGGGAGTGTTGCAGAATGTGTGTGTGGTAATGGTGTGCTTGTGTTGGTGTGGTTGTGGTATGTGTGAATGTTAGTGTGTGTGGAAATGGTGTGCATGTATTTGGAAGGTCGTGGTGATGGTGGTTTATGTGTGGGGTGTGTCTGTCGTGTAGTGTGTTTATAATGCTATGACCATTATAACCAGTGAAAAGTGCCCAAATGGAAAGAGATAGACAAGGAGCTAACACCACCCATCCTCGTAAACTTCTTCATTAAACTACCACAAGGATGTACAGAGAAAGCTAAAGATATCTTGTAAACAATTGAGATTTGTTTAGAAGTATGAACAATTACAGATTTCTGGAGCGCTGTTGAAACAAAAACCAAAGCAAGAAATAAACTCTTGCGTATCACGTGATACTAAATTGTGGCAGAGGATTGCTTCCCCCCACACCCCCAGACGCACACAGAAGTATGAATACAAAGAGAAGGAGGGAAGGTATCTGGCTATTTACATGAAAAATGACTCTCCCTTAACAATCACCTTCTGTCAATAAAATGCTTATTTTCTGACATGTCAATTAGGTGATTCATAATCCAGATGACCATCCCCTTCCATTTAGTACTGTTGGACTGGGTTAAATGTCTCAAGTGTTTACCCTTTATGACCAGTGGCCTGGATCTGTTCTCAGTCAAACTGGGCCACTCATGACATGTTTGCCTGTAGGATTTCTCTGGAGGTAAAGTAACCATTATTATCAGATTTTAAACGGAATGGTAGATTAGGACAGTGGTTTTGCGATCAGTGGTGAAGAATGCTTGTTTTACAGTACCATGTAACCAAAATACGGAGTTTGTGGGGAGAGTGGGATGCAAAATAAATAGCCTATAATTTAAGGCACTATGGTGAACCAGGCTTAAGTGGTGGAGCTTGGTACTTCAAAGGGATTGTCTGTTGTTCAAAAGCCAGTTATTAGGGCAGGATGATTTGTCCTCAGCATCTTAAGCTAATTTTAAAAGATCTGACTGATAATGAAGTAATCATTTTTAAAATATTCACATGACATAAAATCACCATTCAACCATTTTAAAGTGTGCAATCTAGTGACTTTCAGTATGTGAAGTGATTGTTTTCTAAAAAATTAGTATATAGGATTCTAAACTGGTGAAAATAATCACACTGTATTTTAAATTTATAAGTATATATAATTATACCTAACAATTAAATAATGACTATATGTATAAAATAATATATGTATAAATATATGTATAAAATATCAGAATGCTTCTTTTTCCTTCTATGAAACTCTACAAATAAATGATATCTTTATAAGCTGCTGAAGACACAAATTGTTAACCAGTTTTACAATTAAAATTATTAGAGAATTTTTGGTTTTAACTCTAAAGAAAGGCAGATGGAGTTTAAAATATCCACATTGTCAAATTACTTTACAAAGATGTTTGGAGAAAACATTTGATTGAAAACTTTGAAAGTTGTTCTGAAAACTAGGAAACATCATTTTGATAGATAAAAATAAGATTTAAAAAAATGCAAGTAGGCTAAATTTTGGATAAGACTCCTTTTGACTATTTTTGAGTAGATAAATGAATAACAAAGGAACTTCCACTTTAAAACTTCAGACTGCCATGTAAATAGAATAGGCTGGTTAAATAAGCTGGTGGGAGACTTTTGGGTTAATTAGTAGAAAATAGATGATAAAAATTTATTTTGGCTGAAAATAGATCCTTTAAACTAGTGTACAGCCTCAGCTAGAGATGGAGGCATATTCCCATGGAGGAAATACAGCTTCCCTGAGGATTTTTTAAATTATAAGACCCCTGAGGCATTCTCCTACCACCTTCCTGAAAAGTTTGGTTTGTCCTGCTGGTACACAGTGAGTAGGAATAGCCTGTAGTAACAGCCTTCTCCCTACTTGAGACCAAAGGAAAATAAATACGGCTCCTAACCAAGACCTCTGTAGAAATACAGAGGTATCTTTTTATTTGAATCACATTCAGTCAGAATTTATCATATAATTTTATGAAAACTTAAAGAGTAATTTTGTGTTATCTGTGAAGGAAAAGGTTTCTTAAGTAACTGACAATAGTAAAAATATTAGAGAAAATATTTTATTTAACTTATTTAAGAGCCTCAAGTCTTTACAAGTGCATTGGTACTATCATTTACCTAAAAAGAATGCTATTTAGTTAAAATAGAACTACTATGGACCTTTGGCCATTTATTTTTACACTACACCTGTATTTCCTAAAGTAGTCAATGTTGGGGAGAATTTGATAAATACATTGGAGATACATTGAGTTAAACAATTGCAATTAGTTTGTAGGACTCTTCAGATATTTTAATTTACAACTGTTACTCTCAGAGGAACTTGTGTGAGGAGCAAACTGCCCCTTCACTGGTGTTTTGATTTGTATTTTTCTTTTTTTAGTGAAGTTGTAGATCATCTTTTCATCCCTCTACTTTTTCTATGCATTGCCTGTTCATGTCATTTATCTATGTTCCCGTTGGGTTATTGGTCTTTTGCTCACATTCCGTTTTTTTTTTAAATACATGTATTTTATTATTCTTCATTACATTATTTCCCCTCCCACCCCCCAGTGGTAAGACAGAATTTATTTACAGAAAAGAATACAGAAAACACTAAAGCTCCTGGTACAGGGAGAGAATTCAAGTGGGGAGAGAGAA